>PVKZ01007923.1:0-19269 GCA_004027375.1 Macroglossus sobrinus | reverse complement strand
GTGCAGTGCCACCGCCACCCGGGCTGTGGCTGCAGCCGGGCGCCCCCTACGGGCCCAGCCCAGCACCTGCCCACCCGTGCACGGCAGCCACAGGCAGTGTCCCTGACCGAGCTCAGCGTATCCACCACGGCGACGCGTTCTCTCAAACACAAAATCCAGTGTTTCTGCCAAAAACAGTGTTGGGGGCAGGATAAGCACCTTGGAAGGCACAGGCTTACCCAGGGCCGCGTCTGTGCCCTGCCCCAGGGCCGGGGTCTGAGGGGGGCCAGCCCCGTGCCCAGCGGGGTTCTCAGGGTGGCGTGGCAGCGCTGGGGCGGAGGGAGGTCCCCGGCCTCCAGGGCGGGCAGCTGAGCGGCCGCGTGACAGGCGGGCTCAGCATTGTGGCCTTGCCCTGTCCCCACACTCTGGCCTGGCCCAGACCCCTCCCTGGAGGCCCCGGCCAGCGTGGACCTCGCTGGGTGGGAGCCGCGGGCCCTGCGGTGTGGCTGACCTCTGTGCTTTGGGGTGGCCCCATCACACCCCTCCTGAGCCAGTGACGCCCCCGTCCCCCGGGAACCCCCTCGGGAAGCCCGCTTCGTTTCCGCGTGCCCCGCCGGTGGTGAGCGCGGACACACTCTGCCACGGGCCTGCTGAGCAAGCCTTCCCTGCTGCAGGGGCGTCTGATGTCGGTCCCACGGGGACAAAACGCGTAGCTTCTAGAGCCCACAATTAACCACTGTCGTGATTTTCTTTGAAATCTTTGCTCTGAGAGGGACAGAAAGGGAGGGCGTGTGGCTTCGCAGTGGCCCTCGGCCAGGAACCCGCGCCCTCTGGCCCTGTGACCTCGGTCGGGGCAAAGCCCCACCTCGCAGGTGCTTCCAGGGCGGACAGAGTAATGCAGGAGGGTCCTGAGCGCCCCGAGCGCGTGCGCACGCAGCTCCCGCTCGCTGTGTCCAGATGTTCTCAGAGCTCTGCGGCTGGCTCCATGCCCGTCGGTGGCCAGCCCGCGCCGAGCGTGTGACAGGGACGATCAGAGGCGCACACAGATCCATTCAAGGACACCGGCCTGCACGTGGGCCAAGCAGCGCGAATGACTAAGGGGACTGTGACACTGTGTGGTGTCACGACTGTAACCCCCGTCGTGAAACCCCAGGCGTACCAGCCCGTCCCGACTCCAAGGTGGGGGGCGAGGGGCCCTCTCGGGGACCCGCTGGGCCGGCTCGCTCGCCGCTCCCCGCCTGTCACTCGCTCTCGCTCGTTGGGCTCGCTCACCGCTCCCCGCCTGTCGCCCTCCCGCAGGAAGAGGGCGTGGTCAAGGAGATCGACATCAGCCACCATGTGAAGGAAGGGTTCGAGAAGGCCGACCCCTCCCAGTTTGAGCTGCTGAAGGTTTTGGGACAAGGGTCCTACGGAAAGGTGAGTCCCTCTGAGTGGGTCACGTCCCCCTGCGGCCGTGTCCCCCCCGACTCCAGGCGGGGGTCCTCAGACGTCTGCTGATGGGAGGGGGGCGGCGATGCCCGCTGAGCGCCAAGGAAGCGTGTCCCCGTAGCTGGGGGGTGACGTCGCGGGCCATCCTCGCCCCACAGCCTCGCTGGGCCCGGCCGGGGCTGTTGCCACCGCGCTGCCCTCGGAGTGCGCACACGCCCCCGCTTCCAGCAGCTTCTCGGAGCGTCGGGTGCCGCCGTGCTGAACGGGCGGCTGGACGAGCGTCCGCGACGGGCGTTTTCCTCAAAGAGAGAAAGACATGAGAACGAGAAAGACGGGCGGGTGCCCAGCGGCCTCGGGGAGGCTCGCGAGGGTGCAGGGAGCGGGGAGTGGCTGCCGCCTGCTCTGCACGCCCCCGTGCGGCTTGGGGTCACCTCGCCCCGCAAAGCCTTGGGTTCCCCGTCTGCAGAACAGGCGATGTGGTGGCTGTGGGGGTGACATGGCGCGCCCCCTCCCGCCCGGCGCCTGGGCCGTGTCCCATAGCGTCGCTGCGTTCCCGTCCCCTGTGCCCTCGAGTTGTGGTGCAGGCCCCCCCCAGAGAAAACGAGGGGCAGCAGCTCTGCTGGGCCACACCGCGACCCACCGGGGGCTGCAGGTGCCAGGGCTGGTGGGCCACCCCAGCACAGCACCGGCCTGCCCGGGGACACAGCCCCCGACCCGCGGTCCCCAGAACGTCACGTGAGCACGAGGTCTGGCGCACGAGCGGGAGGAGCTGGTGAGGGGAGCTCCCGGATGTGCGCCCCATCTCTCCATGCCCCAGAGGACTGGGTGCCAGCGTGAGCACTGGCCGCTGTCCCTGTCACCTGGGGCCACTAGCACGGCAGCGACGTCCTGGGTAGCCCACAGCCCGGCGTCCGCGTGCGGCCCACACTCGCGTGCGCTCACACTCGCATGCGCTCATACTCGCGTGCGCTCACCCAGGGTCAGCGCTCGGAGCGTGGGGGGCCGGGAGGCCAGGGCCCGCGCCGTGCAGACGGCCGTGGCCCGTCCTGAGCGGTTCACAGCACCCCCCGCGGCAGGTCTGTGTGGGGCTGTGGGGCCGGGGACGAGGGACACAGCCTGGTCCCCACGCCGAGCGCAGGTGAGACGCGGAACCAGGGACGCGATACAGCGCTGCGGGAAGTGTGGCCATGTCCGTCCGTCCGTCCGGCGGCTCCCGCGGTGCCACCCGAATGGCGTCCAGGAAGCGTCAGCGTCGCCGAGCCTGTGGAGGGACGTCCTGGAGCCCAGCGGCCGGCCCGCGCGGCCACTCGAGGCTCAGGGCGGCCGCCACACAGGTCCCCGAGGCGTTCGCAGCGAGCCGTGCGCCCGGAAAGTCTGGGGGTGCCGTCTGCCTTCCAACCCACCGGCCTTTTACTGTGACCCGCTTCCTGGAAGGTTGATGGCACCAAAAACAAGTGATGCGTCTTCACACAAACACGCAGTGACGTGGTCACAGGGCCGTGTGACTCAGGCCGGCGGTCCCCGCCTTCGTGGCCCCCGGGCCCGGGGCTCCCGTGAGCATCTGACACCCGGGGACCTGAGGCGGGGCTGAGGCGGGGACGCTGGCGCTGGGGGCGGCCGCAGACACGGATGCAGCTTCTCCTGCTCGCCCTCGCTCACCTCCTGCCGTGCGGCCGGGTCCGCACAGGCCACAGACCAGTACCGGGGTGCAGGGGGACCCCTGAATTAAGCGAAACCTTTCCTGGCCGGCTGGATGTCAGGGAGAAGTTTAAATGGAAACGTCCCTGCAGCGTGCATTTGCTGGAGTTTCTCAGGTCCCTGCGCGCCCCGTGTCACAGCAGCTCGGGGACATGCCGTGAGTCGCGTCACACTCAGGTGCCCCGTGCTCTCTCCCCAGGTGTTCCTGGTGCGGAAGGTCAAGGGGCCGGACGCCCGACAGCTCTACGCGATGAAGGTCCTGAAGAAGGCGACCTTGAAGGGTGAGGGCCTCGCACGGGGCCGGGCGGCGTGTGGGTGGCATGTGGGGCATGTATGGGGCGTGTTGGTGGCGTGTGGGGCGTGTGGGCGGTGTGTGGGGCACATGTGAGGCTTGTGGGGTACGTGTGGGCCGTGTGGGCCGCGTGTGGGTCGCGTGTGGGTCGCGTGTGGGGTGCGTGTGGGGTGTGTGTGGGGCACGTGTGAGGCGTGTGGGGTGTGTGTGGGGCACGTGTGAGGCCTGTGGGCCGCGTGTAGGCGTGTGCGGGCGGCGCATGCCGACTGGGGCTGAGTCCACGTGGCCCCCCGTCAGCCGCACGCCTCCGGGGGCCCCCCACGGGAGCGGGTCGCACAGCCCTGCGGCAGGAAGCACGTGGGCGCGGCCTGCGAGCTCTCGGCTGCCCTTGGAGGGAGGAGCCGCAGCGCGTACGAGAGGGCGTCCATGTGCACGTGTCGCTGTCGCTGGGCCGTTGTGCGTCAGGGAAACCAGAGGCCAAATATCCTGGGGGAACAGTCAGGAGAAGCTCTCCTGCAGCCACACCGCCCCGGACGCGCCCGATCCCGGCCGAGGTCCACGCCGCCCCGGACACGCCCGATCCCGGCCGAGATCCACGCCACCCCGGACGCACCCGATCCCGTCCGAGGTCCACGCCGCCCCGGACGCGCCCGATCCCGGCCGATCCACGCCGCCCCGGACGCGCCCAATCCCGGCCGATCCACGCCGCCCCGGACGCGCCCGATCCCGGCCGAGATCCACGCCACCCCAGATGCGCCCGATCCCGGCCAAGATCCACGCCGCCCCGGACGCGCCCGATCCCATCTGAGATCCACGCCGCCCCGAACGCACCTGATCCCGGCCGATCGCGGACACTGAGCGGGGTCGGGCCCAGTCAGTCCTCGGATGGGAGACCAGCTGGGAAGACCAGGTGCTGCGGGCGTAAAAAATAAAAATATAAGGGATTGTGAGCTGACGAGGTCCTTGCAATTCGTGAGGTCCACCAAGGGTTGCCTCACCTAAAAAAACAAACAATATTCTGTTTTACGGCTGAATTGTCCTCTGCCGTGTGGATGCCCCACATTCCGCTGGTCAGTTCGCCTGTCGGGGACACTCGGGCGGCCCCCATGTCCGTGCTGTGAGCGCGGGGTGCAGGTGTCCCTGAGAGCCCCGTCTCTCGTCCCTTGGGGTATCTACCCGGGAGTGGACTCGCTGGCCCAGGCAGGAAGCAGTAACTTCCACTTTTTCCTTTTCTCTCTCTCTTTTTTTTTTAAATAGCAAGTGAGATTGCTTTTAATTCGAGAATGGTTCGAACGAAATAATTCTCGGGGACATCTGTTGCCCACTGCTCGAAATAAATGTACATGTCACATTCTGAAATTCAAGTGACTTAACAGACGGTTCCGCTGCGAACCTGAACCAGCCACTCTAACTAAAAGTCACCAAGAAGTCTCGTTGGAACCGCGGCCTGAAGACGGGTTTGACGAAGCTGTCCCCGCCGTGCGCAGGGGCAGCGCACACTAGGTCAGCGCACATCCAGCGAGCGCTCTCGGAGGGCGGGGAACAGCCCCCCCCCCCCGAGTTCCCGGAGCCGCTGTGTCTCCGAGAGGCTGTCCCCGGGGAGCCCGAGGCCGCCGGGAGCAGGGACGCAGCTCTGCAGACCCGTGCGCGCTCAGCGGCCCCCGTGCCGGCCGCCCGGGGCCTCTCAGGCCCGTCTTGCTGTCGGGGGCTGAGCTTCTGTTTGTTGTCACCTCAGAGCAAACCCCACCTGTATCCCAGACGCCAAACTTGGGACAAGGGGCGGCCCCAAGAGAAGAACATTGTGATCGGTTATAACTAAAACTTTCAGACCCACGTCCACGGTCACCTTCAGGGGGAGAGGGGGAGACGCTTCTTTTGTGTCCAGTTCCATCTGCGATCCTGACGATTCGAGCAGGGATCGTAAGCGTGCGCCGTCGCCGTGGGGTGCCGGCATGTCCGGGAGCCCGCAGGTGACCCGTTCCTTACGGGGGGCCACGTGGATCTCCACCGAGAGGCTGGTGACCGGCCGCCTCGCCCGGCACCTCGCTCAGCATCGCAGAGTGATCCGTGCGGCCTCAGCCCGCGTCGGCTGCCGCCACGGAAGGCACGCGGCCTCCCGCAGGAATCTCGCGGGGCCGCTCAGCCGCGGTCGCACCGAGGCCCCAGACCTAACCTCGGTGCGCGGGAAACGCAGGCGTTACGGCGACCCGCTGACCACACCTCGGAGGAGGGGGCATCTACCGCCAGACCGAGCTGGGCTTGCCCAGGAATCCATCAGAAGGCACAGCGGGGACGGCACGGGGCTGTCCTGTCCCAGGGGCCAAAGGATCAGGAGACGTAACGGCCAGACCACATGCGCGACGCTTCGCTGGGGTCTGGGCGGGAGAAAAAGCAGCGTCTGCAAATGGCGGGGGGCTTGGGGTTCACATCCCAGTCAGATGCTCAACCCGGGCGGGATGAGGCTGGTTTCTTAGGGGTGGCAGCCGTGCTGGTCACAGGGGATTGTCCTTATTCTCGGGGGGAGGAGGCGCAGCCCGGCAGTACAGCTGAGGGTCCAGTGTCATGGCGTCAGCCACTCCCTGTCAGATCCGGGGCTGGAACGTGTGTGTGCGCACGCGTGTGCATGTACGCATGTGTGTATGTGTGCACGCATGTGCGTGGTGCGTGTGCGCACACGTGTGCATGTCTGCATGTGTGCACGCATGTGTGTGGTACGTGTGTATGCACGAGTGTGTGGGTGCGTGTGCACACACGTGCGTGCGTGTGTGCGAGCGCAGGGCGTGAGCGCAGACGTGCCCACGTGCATGCAGCCGGGCCTGCCGGGGGCTGGGGTGTGGCCGTCCCCCGCCCCCCGCTCGCGCGCGTGTCTGGACCTTCCGTGGCGGACGAGGTCACGCATCAGCGTTTCGCATTCCGTGCCCGTGACGACCCCGCGTCCCGACTTCAGAGCCCCGGTCTCCTGTCTTGCAGTTCGGGACCGAGTCCGATCGAAGATGGAGAGAGACATCTTGGCAGAAGTGAATCACCCTTTCATTGTGAAGCTTCATTATGGTAAATGCAGCAGAATGAATACTGTAAGCAACTTTTGAGGGGACCTGGGGCCACCCCCCCCAAACCACAGGAGGTGAAAAGAGCCTCGTGAGTCAGAGGACTCGGCGCCCGCCCCTCCCCGAGTCCCTCAGCTCTGTTTCTCTCCTCTAAAGGAGCAAGACGCCTTATTTGTGTCTCAGAGCCCCAGCGTGAGGTGCCGCGCGTGATCGTCCACGAGATCGCGGTCCCCGGCTCAGTGTGGGGGGGGGAGTCTGGGCCGGGGCGACTCGGCCACGGAGCTGCGTGCAGTTTCGGAAGACAGCGCTCTGTGACCCGGTCGGGGGCGGGTTGGAGGGGGCACGTTCGCGCCCCCGCACTCGGCGTGGGCGTGGCGTGCCAGGCGTTCTGCCGGCGCCGCTCACCGAACGTCCTTGCAAGGCGGGTCCGTGCCTCCCCGGTTCGGAAGAGAAAACAGAAGCTCGGATCAATCAATTCACCCGAAACCACACATGGTGGGGGACGCGGAACTCGGCCTCCTGCCCTGTCATCGTCCTCAGAGAAGCCGTAGGTGGAATCTGCACATTTAAAAGCAGATAAAGAGGTGACGGCAGCGTCGCGCGCGGCCACGTTGCCGCTGGCCTGGCCACCCACTCGGGAACCGGCAGGAGTGAAGCACAGGAAGGGACTGAACTGGCACCTCGTGGGCCTGAAAGGGAAGAACCGTGGGACTCTCGGTGAAAGTGACAGACAGGGCTCTTCAACGTCACTCGCTGTCCCCAGCACGGCCCCTGGCACGCTGGCTCGCCCCCTCCCCCCAGTTCCAGCCCGTCTCTGAAAGGCCCCGTGTGCAGACTGCACAGCCCCACCGGGGCCCGCGAGCCCGAGGGGCCGTGTCCACTCCCGGGGACCGCGGGGGCCGTGACGCTGACACGCTCCCCCTCTCCTCCGCAGCCTTCCAGACGGAGGGGAAGCTCTACCTGATCCTGGACTTCCTGCGGGGAGGGGACCTCTTCACCAGGCTGTCCAAGGAGGTACGGGCCCCGCCCGGGCGCGTGGGCTGGCGGCGTCGGTCCAGGGCCCGGGGCCGGGGGGCGGGCACGAGGGGAGGTGTGTGCGTGTGCGTGTGCAGGGTGTGTGTGCATGCAGGGTGCATCTGTGCGGGGTGTGCGTGCGTGTGCAGCGTGTGTGAGTATGGGTGTGCGTGTGTGTTAAGGACGTCACACGGGCTGCACAGGGAAGCGCTGTCACCCCTGAAAGTCGGCAGGGAAGGCGGCTCTCCGGGGGCCCCGTGGTGCCCTGCGGTGCCCTGCGGTGCCCTGCCAGAGCCCGCCGGCTGGGATTGAACAGTTCCAGAGACGGGGAGTGAGGACTGAGAAAGAAAAAGAGAGACAGAGAGAGACAGAAGATAGAGTCGGGAGGGCTCACAGTGAAGAATGTGGCCCCGAGTTTATTTAGCACAGCGTATTTATACCCTTGACCCTGCGTGACAAACAAAACCCACACACCTGTAAACAATGGCTTGACACGCACATAACTCCTCTCACCTGTTTTCCTTGAAGCCAAACTTCCTCCGTCTGCACGGAGCCCGCCTGCTCTGTGAACTCCTAGTTTGCAAGTAACTTTAACCAGGTCTGTAGGGCCTCCAGCTGTAGGGCCTCCAGCTGTAGGGCCTCCAGCTGTAGGGCCTCCAGCTGTAGGGCCTCCAGCTGTAGGGCATTTGGCAAGAACGGCTCCCAACACAGCCCTCCTCGCCCCTTGCCTGCCCTGCGTGGGGCAGATGGCAGGGGAAGCCTCAGCACTGCTGCCCGCGCGGGAAGGTGCTGTCACCTCGGCTGGCAGCCCGGTCGGGCTCCCGCCATCACCGCCGGCCACCTGCAGGCAGAGCCCCGGGGCACGCGGACAGGCCGTCCTGGGCGCGGCCACACTCCAGCTGTCCGTCCCCAGGTGATGTTCACGGAGGAGGATGTCAAGTTCTACCTGGCTGAGCTGGCCTTGGCCCTGGACCACCTGCACGGCCTGGGCGTCATCTACAGAGACCTGAAACCGGAGAAGTGAGTCGCGGGGTGGGGCGCGGCCCCCCACGCCCCTCCCTTGCCGCCCGCGTCAGCGGCCAGCGCTGACTTTGATTCCCACGCACGTGCACGTCGCGGGGTGGGCTGGGGACATCCTGATGCTGGCACCTCCCGTGCAGGGCTCCCGAGTGGGGTGAGCAGCGTCCACCTGCCCCCCGAAAGGCACCAGGAAGGGCTGCGGCTTCTGCTGAGGTGCAGAGGGCGCCCCCCGCCCCCTCCGCCTGACCCCGGGGGAGGCAAGGCCCGGGCCACGTCCTGCCATCCGATTGGCTGGCCAGGCGGGAGGCACGCCCTCACCTCGGGCCACGCCCCCTCCTGCCAGGAGGCCCCGCCCTCCCGGAGGTGGACACCCCCACGCCGGGAGCACGGCCCCCTCCCCGCCGATTTGACCCCCTCATCCTGTGTCCAGGTTCCCGAAGCCCTTTCAACGAGGTGACAAGGCCGACGAGCTTTCCCTAGAGTTTTGCCCAGAGACAGGGCACCAGACGACCCCCCGGGGGCAAATTCCGATGGGGTCCGGCCCTTGTGGCCGCCACCCTCTGCGCTCTCGTTTCCGGGGTGTCTCCCAGCCCCCCGAGCTAGAGAGCGAGCCTCTCACAGCAGCGGTGTCTGTGTTTCAGGCTCCTTCTGACTTTCCCACGTGGAGCTGACACGGGGGGTAGCAGTGACCCCCCGGAAGGGGGAGCTCTCGGGGAGGTCATCTCAGTGCGGGCCTCGCAGACGTCCCCAGGGCGAAGCCACCGGTGTCCTCGCTCACTGGTCCCTGTCCCGTGCGGCCCGCACCTGCCCTGGACCAGTGGGGCGGGGCGGGCCCGGCGGCCGCGCCGGGAGGGGGTGCGGCCTGCGCCCCAGGCCCCTTGCTGCCCCCCCTCACTGAGCTGAGGACGATTCAGGACTCGGGGGGTCGTTTAGGGGCCGCAGGGGGGCTTCGCCCAGAAGCCGGTGACATCACGTGCGCGGTGACATCACGTGCGTGGCGATGCCCAGTCCCTCCGCCGGGACTCGGCGCGGTGACAGGTGCCAGCACGGCAGGTGGCGCTCGCCGCGCGTGGAGATAAACGCGTAGGGACCGTGACGGGCCCCGCCCCGGGTGTCCGGCTTCCGCGCTGGCCGGCCGTGCGCCCCGGCACCGCTGAGCGTGCGCCCCGCTTCTCGTAAAAGTTGGGGGTCTCTGCAGTTGAAAACGGTCGCGCGCAGTGTCGGGAAGGCAGACTGTGTCGCCGCTCAGAGTGAGCAGGGGATTGGTCTCGAAGTGCTGGCTTCCGGGCGGGGACGCAGCATCGCCGAGCGGCGGACAGGAGCGCGTCCGCTCTCTGCCGTCCTAGCCCCTCTGTCCCCGACTGTCCCCTCCTTGCCCTGAAGCAGGAGGCGTGCGTTTGAGCCTGCGGCTCGTGTCCTGAGCAGGGGTGGGGTGAGCAGGTGCGTAGCCCCCACCGCTGTCAGGTGGGCAGGCTCAGGGTGCCGTTAGGGGGGTTCAGGGCTGTGTGGCCGCCACCCCCACAGGGCCTGGGCGAGGGAGGCCAGCGCTCCACGGTGCGGTGTCTGTGACAAGGGTGTGGACAGGGGCCAAGGCGGGACCCGGTGGCACGAGCTGCTGGACCCGAAGGCTCCTTGGTGCCGAAGCCCAGGATGTCACAGGCCCCCAAGGCCAGGCTGGGGCTCGGGGGGATCTGGGGACCAGGCGCGGCCCCTGGACACCGAGGGTGTATCTAGGGCAGACCGTGCCCGCGCGGGGGTCCTGGGTGCCCCCGGCCAGCACAGTCCCGGCCCTCTCAGCCTCTGCCCCACGCGAGACGGTCTGGAGGCCCCGAGCATCCCGTGGGGTTACGTCCTCCACCCTGCGTCCCCAGCATCCCCCGGGGGGATGGGTCCCTCTGCCTCCCTAAGCACCGGAGCCCCTAGCAGGCCTCACCTCGCAGAAGCGGCCGGCCAGGGAGCCGGGCCTGCACCCGCCTCTAAGGCAACAGTGCCCGTGGGGACCGCGCCTAAGGGCCCGGGGCATCCCCCGAGAGCCATGGGCGTCCCCCGAGGGCCCGGGGCATTCCCCGAGGGCCTAGGGTGTCCCCCAAGGGCCCTGGGCGTCCCCCGAGGGCCCGGGGCATCCCCCGAGGGCCCTGGGCGTCCCCCGAGTCCCGGACGTCCCCCGAGGCCCATACACCTGCGGCTGACCGGCCCTCTGCTTTCTTCCCGTCTTTCAGCATCCTCCTGGACGAAGAGGGGCACATCAAGATCACAGGTTCGTGAACGGTGCTGGTCCCCCGGGGCCTGAGCCTGAGCCCTGGGAGGCCCCAGGGAGCCCCCCCGGCTCCCAGCCTCCCCGGCCCCCTCGTCCTGGGCTGGAGGCCGCCCGCCCTCTCTGTGGCCAGCAGGGCAGCAGCTTTACCCCCCCTCGGGGACCCTGGTGTCCCCCCTCCTCTTGAGTGTCCTGCTGCTTCACGGGGCCACCTGTGACCCAGGGTCACCCCCCGTCCCAGGGCCCTGGACAGCCACAGCTGCAGGGTCCCCTTTGCCGTGCCAGGTGGCCTGGCCTCACCACATACAGCCCAGCCCGTGCCCGGCGCCTGCCGCCCCCGTCCCGACTCAGAGCCCGTCCCGTCTCGGGCAGGTGTGGGGCTCTGCTGCTGTGCAGCGTTTTCTCTGCCGAGTGGAGACCCGCCCGTGGGACAGACAGGCCACCGCGGGCAGCGGTGGCGGGAACGGGCATGGAGCCCCACATCAGATTCATTCGTCATTGTATGGAGTGTGGGCTTTTTCTGACTTAATATTTATTGGTGACCCCACCTAAGAATATGTAACAGTTTGTAATTTGGGCCAAATTCCAAACACACGCCCAAAACTCTGGTGCGCAAAGCAGGCCCCTTAAGCCGTGAGCGGGCCAGCCGGGCGGGCATGGTCGGCGTGGCCCCCGGGCACGTGTCCGGCTCCGGCCTCACCTGGCCCTAGCAGGTGAGGTCACCCTCCGTCTGCAGACAGCGAACCGAGGGCTGTGACCTCAGCGCCCCCGCCCCGCCGTGCCCCTCACCCACTGAGAGCCCAGCTCGCAGGTGCCGCGTGGAGCAGGGTTTCTCGGGGAGGTGGGGGGCGGGCGCCCCCTGCACGCCCCACGGCAGACGCCCTGAGAGCCCCTCAGACCCAGGCGGCTTCCCCGTCTAGCCTCGCCGCCCGGGCACCCCTGCCTCCCAGTCTCGGCCACTGACCAGTGGCATCGGCTCCCCAGGTCCCCCTGCCTCCCGGGGGCTCCTGTTGGTCCCTAAGCGATTCAGCCCCCTGGCGCCCTTACAAGTTGCCCTGATCGTGCTGATCGCTGAGGGGGGCTGGCTGGGAGGTCTCCAGGCGCCCCCAGCAGGCGTGGGTCGGCTGCGGGCCTCTCAGGGGGCGGGTGGGCCAGGCAGGGCGGTGATGCCCCGTCAGGCAGATCCGGTGAGGGACACCGGCGCCCCCGCCACGGGGCTCGGCGTGGGACCGGCCCTGAATGCCGCCGTGTGCCGTCTCACCCCCAGACTTCGGGCTGAGCAAGGAGGCCATCGACCACGACAAGAGAGCCTACTCGTTCTGCGGGACGATCGAGTACATGGCGCCCGAGGTGGTGAACCGGCGGGGACACACGCAGAGCGCCGACTGGTGGTCCTTCGGCGTGCTCATGGTACCGGCCCGCCGCGCCATGCGCCCCCTCCCCCGTCCCCACGCCCTCCGTCCCCGCGCCCCCCAGGCTGGCTCAGAGGCGGGGGCTCACCCCCAGAGCGAGGCCCGACGCCTGACTCAGGACGCAGAGGCGGCCGCCAGCTCCCCCACCAACCCGCATTCCCAGCACGCCCCCACCCACCCCTGTCCCCCCTCTCCCCGCTCCCCACTGCCCGCAGCAAGGACCCGGCTGCACGAAGGGTCCGCCTTCTTCACACGTAGCGCACAAGCCAGGTGACCATGGGGACCATGCGGGATGCCGTGATTCATTGTAAATGATTTTCTTCACCATCCGTCCACTTAGTCGTAAAAACCATCATGAGCCAAAACATACAAGGACCCAAGCGTTCTCACGTCGTCGTCCAGAAACTTGCATTTTCTGAGACCACGTGTTCACAGAGCATCCGCCCCGACGCCGTCCCCTCGGTGGACGTGCCGCTGGCTCCCCGTCCCCGACCGCGTGGCCCTCCCTGCCCCACCGTGCTCGGCCACCAGGCGGGCGGCAGAGACGTCCACGCCCGCGTCGGCCCTGGGCCAGCGAGCGCAGCCTCGTGGCGGCCCCTGCGTTCGGCCGAGGAGGGGACCGAGGCCACAGGGGTGTGAGTCGCTGTGCCGAGCCCCGTCGTGTGCATCCCCAGACGCCCCCTCGGCGACAGCCGGCCCGTCTCCCCCGCACACGCCCCGGCTGGCTGCAGAACCAGGGCCGAGGGGTGGCCGGGCGCCTGAGGCTGGTTCCCAGGGCTTCGGGGCGTCTGCTGCTCGGCCCCACGGGCTGGGAGCGCCGGTCGGGTGGGGGGCAGACGTCCCTGGAGCTGTCTCAGGAGGTGGCTCCCACACCCCGAACCGGGGTGCCGGCTCGCGTCGCAGTGGGGGTGCTCCTGTCTCCCCGGCCAGCCCACGCCGTCCCCGTCGGCCACCTGCAGGAGAGGTCAGATCACAGCAAGGGGACCGCTCCCTCGGGGGGGGTCACCGCGTGTCCACGGTGACTGCGGGCACAGTGACCGAGACATGTCAGCGGCACGAGCAGGCCCCACGCACGGCGGCCGGCCACGTGCCGCTGTGTCCACGCGTTTCCAGACCTGTGGCGACACCGCGGGACCCTCCCCTCGTCTGAGGCAGGGAACTCCTCAGGGGGCCGGACGTGCCACAGCCCGGGTGGGGAGCCAAGCAGGCGGCGTCCCCCGCGGGCACCGTCGTCACCGCCGGGAAGCGTCGCGCGGACCCCCGCGGACGCAGTCACGTGGGGTGTCCTGTGTGGTGAGGGGCCTCCCACCGAGGCAGGACGGGGGACAGGGACGACACCGGGCTCTGGGCCCCGGGCGTGAGCGCGTCGCCGTCATCCCCCGGCCCACGTGTGCGTGTGTCGCTGGCCCCAAGCAAACGCGGCATCGGGCGTCCGGAGGGCGCCGTCCAGGGAGCGGAGAGTAAACAGCGGAGTCAGGTGACCGGCGGCCTCGTTCCCGTGGCAGCCGGGCTCCACGCCGCGGGGAGCTGCGTCACTGCCACTCGGGAAAGACAGAGGGACAGAGACACACCAGGGGGACAACAGGGAGAGAATTTTTCCACTAATGCGATTCTATGTTAAGAGAGGTTTTAGTTTGTGTGACCAGCGTAGACAGAGGGTCCTGTTTGATCAGACGGTCGCTCGTCTGCCGGCCGAGGCTCCGGCCTGTCCCTTCGCCTGTGCTGTCTGCTTTTAGGTCCTAGCTGGACTCTCTGAGTCTCGTTTTTTTTACGCATATCGATCGTGTGCCTGCAGCCTGTCTGCTCTGCCTTCACTGGAAGGTCGCGCAGGCTTCAGACATCCCAATGGGCAGGGGTTTAAATTTTTATCTTAAAATGCTACTTTTCCGTAAGTAGACCCGTAATAGTAACAAGGCCTTAAATACACTCATTTCTTGAAGCTCGTGATCTCACTCCTGGGAGACTGTCATCAAGGTGACCCCCAGTCTCAGGAAAAAGACGTTTCAATGTTACTTATAATCTTCAGTGTTACTTATAACCACGTGAGACTGGAAACATTCCCACAAAATAGATATACACTGTCACTGGCGTATCCCCGTGTCAGTGACGTTACAAAGCTTCTGTAAGCTTTGCAAGGTTCTGTACTCTCCTGTGAAAAGTTAGGATACAAAACCTTATCTACATATTTTTTAAAAACCAGCTTGAAGAGAGCACCGGCAGGAGAGAGCAGGCGTCAGCTGGGGCTCTCCTTGGATGACGCGGTCACGGGCGACGTTTCTGGTTTCTCTGCTCTGAGGCATCTCCCCAGCTTTTCACAACAGAGGGGACAACCCGGGAGGGTAGATCCCAAAGGGCAGGGGCACATGCGGGGACGCTCAGGACGGGGGCAGACGCGGTCGGATCGTGGGGACGCCTGCGCCGAGTCTGTGTCTTTAGCGGGAAGGGACGTGAAGACACCAGGTGGCATCGGTGCTTCCACACGGTTCTGTTGGACTCGGTGTCTTGTTTTTAGGAGAAGGGTGTGTGGTTGCCGCCGCCCTGGCCCCGCTCATCGGAGGGGTCAGGTGGGCACGTCACCCCGTGAGCCCCGGCAGTCCAGGCCACCCGCCATGTCACAGGGCTGCCTGTGGGACGGGGACGCCTGCGCTCAGGGACGGCGGGCCTGCGGGCCTGGGTGTGCAGGCCCCACCCTGGCGGGCAGCCACCTGTGTTTTCCGAGTGTCGAGCCTGTGGCGGGGGCGGGGGGCGGGGAGGGGTCACTGGTGCCGCCTCGTTCTGACAGACGTTATTAACAGGCTGGGCTCCCGGGCCACCAATGCCTGGCCCGACCCCGCGGTCCTCCGCTCCTCCTCGCTCGGCCCCCGCCCCAGCACCCAGCAGAGGAGGACGGGGCCCCCACCAGCCCCAGAGACGATGGGTGGCGTGCCGGCCGGCTGGCCCCCATCCCCGTCTCCACTCCCTCTCTCTCTGCCAGGACTCAGCACCCCCCGCCTGCCGCAGTCACCTACTGTTTATCGCTGGTCCCCTCCCCGCTGAGCAGCGGGCTCCATTAGACGGCTCCGCCCCCGACGTGCTCCCCGCACACACGGACAGCAGCCCGGGCTTCCCGGGGCCGAACCCCGCCCGCCCGGGGCTCCCCGCTGTTCTGTCCCCGGCCTGAGCGCTCCCTGTCCCCTTCTGTGTCACCCTGCAGTTCGAGATGCTGACGGGGTCCCTGCCGTTCCAGGGGAAGGACAGGAAGGAGACCATGGCCCTCGTCCTCAAGTGAGCAGGGGACCCCCCCCACCGCGGTTTGCTCCGGACCTGTCACCCCCCCCCCCGATGCCAAGAGTGTCAGCCCTCGAACCTGGGGCCGGCCGGTGGGCATTGGCAGCAGTGACTGTTCCCGGGCTGAAGCGCCAGCCGCGAGCAGGGTCCCCGGGTGGTTCTGGGGGCGTCTTCTGCCAGAGACGGGGCTTCCGTCAGGAAGGGCCCTCTCAGTCACCTGGGGCAAGGTCTGCAGAGGGCGGGGTTGGCGACCTCAGGAACCAAGGCCGGGTTCCCAGGGCCGGGCCCGGGGGCCCCAGAGAAGGCAGCGCGGGCTTCCTGTCCGTCCCACCTGCGACCCCCGCGCAGATGCTCGGGTGACGGGATGCACACGCGACGTTCTCCTGAGTTCTCGGGGGGCGTCCTGTGGCCGTCCGTGGATGGCCGTCCGTGGATGGCGCCGAGCACGGGGTGGGGGGGGGCTGGTCCCCTGGGGCCGCCCTCCCGACCGCCCTCGCCCCGCAGGGCCAAGCTGGGCATGCCACAGTTCCTGAGCCCCGAGGCCCAGAGCTTGCTGCGCGCGCTCTTCAAGCGGAACCCCTGCAACCGGCTGGGTGAGCCCCGCGCCCGCCGCGGAGGGGACGCCGGGGACGCGGGGGACGCGGGGGACGCCGGGGCCGGCCGCCTGCCCCCCGCCCCCGCCCCGGTCTCCTCCTGAGTGCACCGACCGCACACAGCCCTGGGGGAGGGGTGGGGGGGACACGGGGGACGCAGGGGACACTGGGGACACTGGGGCCGGCCGCCTGCCTGCGCCCCACCCCCCCCCACCCCCGGTCTCCTCCTGAGTGCACCGACCGCACACGGCCCTGGGGGAGGGGTGGGGGGGACACGGGGGACGCAGGGGATGCGGGGGACACGGGGGACACCGGGGCCGGCCGCCTGCGCCCCCCCCACCCCCAGTCTCCTCCTGAGTGCACCGACTGCACACAGCCCTGGCGGAGGTGTGGGGGGGACACTCTCACTCACTGTCCCCGCACGGGGACACGGGGGCCCGTGTGACGTCCCGGTCCAGGGGTCGCTGTTCTCACACAGACTGGGGGCACTTTGCCCAACCTGTTCGGCGTCCCTCACCCCACAAGCTGGAGGCAGGACAACTGAAACGCCACTTCTGCTCAATCCGTGTCGCTCGAGAAGCCTCGGCACGCGTTAAAGTTGACGCGCGCACGTGTGTCAACCCGGTGCCGAGCCACTTGCAGCGTGATCCCTGCGGACGGTCCCTGGGGTCGCCGTCCAGGGCGGGTCGCGGGCGAGGTCGCCCCGGCGCTCACGCGCCGCCCCGTCCTCGTCACAGGCGCTGGCAGCGACGGCGTGGAGGAGATCAAGCGTCACCCCTTCTTTGCCACCATAGACTGGAACGTGAGTTGCCGCCGCGGTCCCCACGCGCACGGGCGGCAGGGAGGTGGGGTGGCGGGCACGGCAGCCGCCCGGGCGGACCAGAGGGTCACGTGGCCGGTGCCCTGGAGGGGCTCTCGGGAGCCTTCCGAAGGGGCTGGCACGTCACCAGAGCGCAGGAGCTGTCACCACGCCGCCCCCGCCAGCTCTGGGGTGCTTGATACGTCCCGCGTGAGTGGGCGAGCTCTGAGGGCCGGGCTTGGGGGGCTCTGTGAGTGGCAGCTTGGGGGTGGGGCCCCCATCCCTCTGGGGCTCCACCTGCCCTCCCGCACAGACCCGCCTGGCAAACCTGAGGGCCGCCTGGGCGGGGAAGGGAGGGTGAGCGGCTGGGCCTGGGGCGGCGGCCGGGCAGGGACGCAGTGGGGGATGGGCAGGGACGCAGTGGGGGATGGGCAGCCCCGAGGGCTGCAGCGGGGAGGACAGGAAGTCCCTGCCACCTGCTCCAGGGGACCAGGTGATCAGGAGGGCCGCTGGTCTCAGCTGAGAAGGGGCCCAGGTGGGACTAAGGCCGCTCTGAGGGGCGGGGGCCGTGACACTGCGGTGGCCGGGGACGCGACGCCAGCTGGGTGACGAGCATGGGGAAAGCCCAGGGCCGTGACACTGCGGTGGCCGGGGACGCGACGCCAGCTGGGTGACGAGCATGGGGAAAGCCCAGGGCCGTGACACTGCGGTGGCCGGGGACGCGACGCCAGCTGGGTGAGGAGCATCGGGAAAGCCCAGGGCCGCGAAGCCCTGAGCAGACACCCCGCCGGCTGGCTCCGCACGTGGCTCGTCCTGGCCGTGCCGCCGGGCACCGAGCGGGACCCGTGAGCCGCGAGGGCGGGGCCGCTCTCGCCTTCCACGCCGTTCGGTTTCGTTTGCACCGGTTTGGGGGAGAGGCCCTTCCGATTCTTAAGGACCGAGTGCGTTCACGGTCACGTCCGTGTTTGCTGAGGTGACAGGTGGGGACCGGGGACAGCAGGTGCCCGTCCCCTCCGTGCTGGGCGGGGCTCGGACGCACCCCTGGGCTCATCGACGCGACAAACGGGCCTCGGCGTGCGCGTGTCGCAGGGAGCAGGGTGCCGTGCCATCGCGGCTGGGGACACCGTGCGTGAGATTGTCGTCACCCGGCCGCAGGACAGGCGTGCAGGGGTGTGCGGTCAGGGATTGTGAGCGGGACGGACACGGCGGGGCTCCTCCCAGCAAAGACCGGCTCAGAGCCACGCAGCGGCAGCGTGCGCAGCCCACCGGCCATGAGCACGTCATGCTGGGCACAGCGCTGCCCACGCGTGTCCCGCTTCCCGTGACGGGGGCCGGCACCCCGCGTCGGTCTTGCCTGGCGAGTGTCACCAGGACATGCAGCGTCTTCTGTTTCTGGCGGGGCTCAGGGAGCCTGTTCGTGCAGCGCAGGGTCGGGTCTGAGTTCGCTCAGTCCTCGCTGATGGCCCCCGAGTGCGCACGCCCGTGGGAGCCCAGCGCTCACCGGTCACACCAGCTGCCAGGCCCCTGGCCGCAGATGTCGCTGTGGCTCGGGCCGCCGCGTCTGCAGCTTCCTCGGGCCAGGGGGCCTCTGGGAGGCTGCGTCCCCAGGCAGGGAGGGACCAGGGCACCGGCACCCTCCTCGCTCCAGCTGGACCTCGGTCCTGGCGCTTCTGTGACCAGACCCTGTGCCCGGAGGCGTCGGGCGACCCGGCCCCCGCCCCAGCCCCTCAGGTGCTCGTGGCCTTGGACAAATCACCTCGTCCACCTTAGCTCCGTGCTCTCCTCTGGGGGAGGGGCTGGGGCCTCTACTTTTCCGTGGGATCGAGAGATGTAGGGCGGATCGCGTTCACGTGGCTTCATAAAACGCGTAACGATGGAGAGAGCGCCGTGCGTGCGGCCCCGGCGCCCGCGCAGCCCGCCCTGCCTCTCCCGCAGAAGCTGTACCGGAAGGAGGTCACGCCGCCCTTCAAGCCCGCGGTGGGCCGGCCCGAGGACACCTTCCACTTCGACCCCGAGTTCACAGCGCGGACGCCCACAGGTGTGTGCCCGCGGGGGGGGGGGGGCAGAGCCGCGCTGCTGGCCGCGGGGGTCGTCCAGACCGGCCCCGCCCGGCAGGGACGGGTGCCCAGGGTCCGAGAATGCTGCTGGAATACGGTGCAGTTTCGTGTGGTTCTGCGTGTTGTCTCCTCCAGCACACGCATCACACGCCCCACACGCATCCCGCGCACACGCATCACACACACATCACACGTACCACACACACCACGCACCTCGTACCCATTACACACATCACACACACCACATGCCCCGCACTCATCACACACCCCGCACGCATCGCACACACACATACCACACACACTGCACACACTACACACACCACATGCATCACATGCACCACCCGTTGCACAGGTGTGCAACTACGCACACCACACACCCGGTGTGGCTGCACCCACAGCCGCCCGGCTC
>PVKZ01007922.1:0-19271 GCA_004027375.1 Macroglossus sobrinus | reverse complement strand
AAGAAAAGAGCCTTTTCTACCTGCTCTTCTCACATGATTGTGGTTTCCATCACCTACGGAAGCTGCATCTTTGTCTACGTCAAGCCTTCAGCAAAGGAATCAGTGGCTATTAATAAGGGTGTGACAGTGCTAATGACATCCATTGCTCCTATGTTGAACCCATTCATTTACACTCTGAGAAACAAACAAGTGAGACAAGCCTTCAATTATTCCTTCAAAAAAATTGCATTGGCCTCAAAGAAATAAGAGAACATTCAAGGACAGAAATCAAATATCAAGCTAAGCATAAACCACGAAGCTATAAATCTTTTTGTCTCTTTTTGATGTGATCTCTATGCAAGTTAATTTTCTCAAACATTTATTAATTCTCAAACATTTCTCAAATAGCATGAGCTCACTCTTTTAATCCCCCTACAAGCAAACCTCTTTGTGGGTAAGATCCCAATCAGAAGAGATGATAATACTTTTCTAGTAAATGTAAGCCTGGTTTTACTTCTAATCTACAAAGTTGAAATGAAGAAAAATAAGACAGAAGCAACTTAAACAAGGAAATAAATAGCTTATTTTATATTTTCTTGGATTTGAAAGAAAATAATTGATTTAAAGTGTTCTTCCAAACTTCCAAACTAAATTTTGCTTTAAATTTTAATTGATTAAAGTTTATTGAAAGTTCCTGGAAGATCAAGTTCCAGACAGAGTATTTTTTTCCAGAGATTTTTTTCTAATTGGTAATATCCTTGAACTGATTTAGGTCACTAATCCTACATTACAAAAAACTTTTTATAGTGCCTTTAACAAGAATTAACATGATATAATTGAAAAGTAAAAAAAAATAAAAATTAATACATGCTCAAACAAATGTGTTTTAAATGGAAGTAGAATTTGTAAACTAGGATCCTGGAGTTTATTCATAAATACACACATACATACAAAATGCTGAAAATTAAAAGATTAACAGATTAGACAGAATAAATATTATCTTAAATAAATGTGAGAGAAAACTCTTTTTTATAAAGATATGAAATAAGTACAATATCAAAATGTAGTTTCAGTTGAGGACTTAAAGAAATTAATAAGATTGTCAAAAATATTCAAATGCAAAAATAAAATGTGACTATTTAAACCCAAGTGTAGTAAAATTTACAATAAATTTTGTTTATCATGGAAACAAAATTTTTAAAGAAATCATGGTTTAAATCCCACATATAAGTGATATATGATTTCAACTTCTTCTGTCTGGTTTATTTCACTTAGTCTAATTATTTCAAGGTCTACCTGTGCTGTCGCAAATGGCAGTATTTTTTTTTATGGTGACATTGGTTAACGAAATTCAGTAAGTTTCAGGTGTACAATTCAACAGATAGTCATATATGTTTTGCATTGTATGTTCATTGTATGTGTGTGCACCACTCATAGATTTCTTTCTGTCACCACATATTTGACCCATTCTACCCAACTTCTCTCTTCCCACCCCCGATGCCTACCCTCTGGTAATCACTAGTCTAGTAAACGGCAGTTTTTCACTCTTCTTATAGTTGAGTAATATTTCATTATATGTATGTGCCACAGTTTCTTTATTCAATCATCTATTGTAGGACACTTTGGTTGCTTCCATGTCCTGGCCACCATGAATAATGTTGCTATGAACATCAATGTGCAAATACCTCTTTAGATATATGTTTTCAAGTCTTTGGGGTTAATACCCAGTAGGATTGCTGAATCATATAGTAGATCAATTCTTAGTTTTCTGAAGAACCTCCATACTGTTTTCCATAGTGGCTGTACCGATATAAACCTAAAAGCAACAAAAAAAAAAAAAAAAACATGACAAACAAACAGAAACTCATGGACATGGACAAGAGACTAGTGGCTACCAGAGGGTAAGGGGGAAAGGGAGAATTAGATAGGGTAAAAAGGGTCAAATATGTAATGACAGAAAGAAATCTAACTATGGGCAGTGAACATACAATGCAAAACATATATGACTATCTGTTGAATTGTACACTTGAAACTTACTGGATTTCGTTAACCAATCTTACCATAATCAAAAATAATAATAAAAAATAAAAGAAATTAAGGAATCTGAGGTAGCAATATATATAAAATTCTAAGATAATTGAAAAGAAAGTCCAAATGAAAAGTTATAATTAAAGTAATAGTTAATTTTTTCATGAAATAAATGGTTTATAGATTAGAAGACTACCAAACGTCCAATTTTTCTAAAAAGAGCTCATGAAACTAATAAATAAATTTTCATACTGGTAAGTGTTCTCCCACCAATTTGGGATGCAGGCCTAATGGCCATCCCCTGGACTCTCTCCTGTAACTACCAGCATTTTGCATTTGCTGTTGCCTCTGTAAAAATAAAAAAGAACAAAAATTCTCCTTCCCTCATTCTTCCACTCCACTTTTCATTTATGTCTCAGTTTAAATGTCATTTCCACTTTAAAGACCGCTTCTTCTTTTCCCTGCCACACATACATACAAACCAGACCTGGAAAACTCGTCTATCAAACCTACTGTTTTGACCTAAGCTTTCTCTTCTATAGCACCAATGTTACTAAAATTTTGATTATATTTTGTGTCTAAAATCACAATTCCTAAAAAAATGGAAAATAATAATTGAAGAAATATGCTCATTTCTGATGTGAAAAAATAATTTAAAAATTGAATGATTAAAATATGCTATATATTTTAAAGGATTTTAGGTCAATATTAAACTATCCTATATTTTATTTACATTTTAAGATATGGCCATAATTAACTCAAGGTATTGTTTATCGGAAGATCAATTTAGATTACCTTTATCAATAGCTATAATATTATTATCTCTATATATTTACTTTTATATATGTATGTATATATGTACATATGTGTATAAATTATATATTTTTTAAAGAAGTAATTCTCTAAAGAGCACTGGTAGCTGGTTTTTACTGTTTCATAAACTGTAAGTTGAGGTGTGAAATAATTAAGTACCAATAATATGTGTTGAAGCCAGGGTTCAGTCCTGTTTCATGGAGTCCAGGTCAATAATTTCTATTGCACATGCATTGTTTCTTCAGGATTACACAAATAATCATCAAAATTACCTCAAGAAAACTTATTTTATTTAAAACTCCAGGGTTTAGATTGAGAAATGGCAAGAGAGTCTTTAACAAATATAGGTTGATAATTTTATGATTAGACAAATTAACTTACTCAAAATAAAACCATAATTATTTAATATGGTAATTTATGATGCTAGAAATTGTGATTCCTTACAGAAATGACATATTGTATTCACTATCTTACAAAAATATCCAATTTATAAAATGCATAATTGAGTAAAGAAAAGCTAATACTTTAATAATATAGTAAGAAGAAAGAGGCAAGTCAGAGTAGAAAGAATTTTTAAAAATTGAAATGAAGAAATAAGAACAATGAGTATCAATATTTTGTCTGTTGCGAGGGCAAGGACCACTAAAAATTAATCTATGAAGAATGAAGGAGAATAATGCTATGGAGTAAAAAATGCAGCCTCTTAATAGAGGATAAAAATTGAGGACTGGTAGCAAGGCTATTCCTTGGCCTTAGACTTCTAACTTTTCTATCCTCTCACCTCCCAACATGAGGCACTCAATCCTACTAAAAAAAAAAAAAAAAAAGTAAAATTCTCAAATTCGTGGCTATTTGAAAATTGGATATTCATCAGCTACCAAAACAAATTTGCCTACACATTAAGCCAGCTATCAACAATCTACCAAGCAGTGAAGGAACATCATGAAGTTTCTGCATTTTAAAATCTACCAAATAGTATATACAAAAGAAAGAATACCACTGTAACTTGGTCCAGAAAACTCCTCTTTTCACCCTCATCTAAAGATCTGACAACCATCATTCCACTCTGCTTCTGTGAGTTTGATTATTTTAAATACTTCATATAAGAGAAATCATGTAGCACTTGTGACTGTCTTGTTCTACCTGGCATTGTATATTTCCAGTACACACAAAAAAAACTTTTTAGCATTCTTGTAAGTGCAGCTGTGAGGTTAATTCAAAACATAACCCCTCCACATATTCAGAAGACAGATGAGTGCTTGGTCAGAGGTCATAAGGAAGGCAATATACAAAGGACTCTTGGCAATGCCTGCTTCCAAGGACATCATCTGCTGCTCTTGTGAACCTTATCTACTCCTGTAACCAGCTTCTGTAACTAAGCATCACATCTTGCTCTAATCCACTTGAGAAGGCCACTATTCTGCTGCTCCCATGAACATTATCTGCTCCTGTAACCCAGCAGTACATCTCACTCCCATCCAAAGGTGAATAGAAAGGCGGCTGCTCCCTATATCTGTGTGTATAATACGTTGCTTGCTCTTGGCCAGCATCAGTTTCTTCTTGCATCTCCTACCGGCTACCATTGGAGTTCTCCTTCCTCGTGAGTAATAGATGGAGTGTCCCACTCCTTTGGTCCTTCTGCTGGTTTTTAAAGAATATCCCAGGTTCAGGTTCCTCGCCTAGAGCTCCTGTGTTACAGCAGCTCTACTGGAAAAAATTTACCTGTTTCTTCTATCTAAAAATATCTTATTTTGCCTTCATAACTGATGGATATTTTTGCTAAATAAAGAATTTATATTGACAGTTTTTCTTTGTTGTTCCTTTCATCATTATAAGGATGTCATTCCCTTTTATTCACACTGGTGAGATTTTTTGCTTTTCAGTCCACTTCAGCTTTCTGGATCTTAGGAGATATTTTTGTCTTCCTAGACTGTCTCAATTTTTAGAGATCTGCATCTTGTTTAGATTTGAAATATTTTGAAAGTTTCTCTCAATTCTCTGCCCCTTTCCTCATTCTTTCATAATTGAAAGCTTGAAATATATTCAGAGGACATTTGACTTTTAATATCTGTTCCTTCTCCAAAGCTTTGATATACTACCCCAAGTTCCTAGTCTGAACTTGTTGGAAGAGTGCTAGTGAAAATTTACTTTGACTAAGAAAATGAAATTTCAATCTGTCACAAAAGCCCTTATGCAGCCTCTATAAGATCATTAACATTTTGACTGGGGGTTTTTTTCAGCTATTTATTTTTATTTTTTATTAAAAATTATAGGATGACATTGATTAACAAAATCAAATAAGTTTAAAGCGTATTATTCAATAGAAAGTTGTATATATGTAGTGCACTGTGTGTTAACATTCAGAGTTAGATTTTCCTTCTGTCATCAAATATTTGACCCCTTTTACTCTATCTACCTCCCCTACCTCTCTTCCCTCTGGTAACCACTAATCCACTGTCCCTATTCATGAGTCTCTGTTTGTTATGTATGTTTGTTGTGTTTAGTTTTATATCCCACATATGAGTGATAGCATGTGATTTTCAACTTTTTCTGTCTGGATTATTTTGCTTAGTATGATTATCTCAAGATTCATTCTTGTCGCAAATGGCAGTACTTTACCTTTTTTATGGCTGAGTAGTACTCTGTTGTATATGTGTACCACATCTTCTTTATTCAATCATCTATCATAGGACATTTTGGTGTTTCCACACCCTGGCCATTGAGAATAATGCTTAAATGAACATTGGGTGCATATATCTGGAGATAAATGTTCTCAGGTTTTGGAGGTAAATATCCAGAAGAGGTATTGTTGGATCATATGATAATTTAATTTTTAGTTTTTTGAAGAAACTCCATACTGTTTTCCATAATGGTTGCACTAATTTGCATTCCAACCAGCAGTGTATAAGGGTTCTTTTTCCCTACATCCTCTCCAACATTAGTTATTACTTCTCCCATTAATGATAGCCATTCTAACAGGTGTGATATGGTATTTTACTGTGGCTTCAATTTGCATTTCCTTAATAACTAGTGAAATTGAACATATTTTCGTATGTCTGTTGGCTATTTGTGTGTCTTCTTATGAGAAGTGTCTGTTCAGGTCCTCTATTGCTTTTTTTTTACTCCATTTTCATCTCTTCAACCATAAATGAGAGTAGTTGAGAGTAATTTCTCTCCTGTAAAGATTGTATTATTTTATGTAGTTTATTTTTTTTAGGTTTATTTGGATTCCCAGATCTCTAAGAGGAATTTTTAAAACTGTGGTTTTGTCACAAATCTGGTTTCTTTGGTTGTAGTAGAAGGAGGAACAGAATGTGACTCTCTACACCTTACCAAGAGAGGACATTGTACTACTTGTCTTTGATACTACTCTATTCATTTGAAATCTCTCTGAATTTTTCTTGAAAATCATAAAGAAACTGGAGGTCAGTAATGAAAAACAAGACGATAACATCCTTCATTCTCCTCAGACTGGCAGATGACCCTCAACTTCAAGTTACAATTTTTATGCTTCTATTTCTCACTTACATGTTGAGTATAACTGGAAATCTGACCATGATATTTCTCACTTTAGTGGACTCCCACCTTAAAACACCCAAGTGCATTTTCCTACAGAATTTTGCCTTGTTAGAATTTTCATTTACAACTTTTTGTATTCCTAGATAGTTGTACAACATGGCAACAGGTGGCAGGTCATTTACATATAATATTTGTGTCATTCAAGTATTTATGGGTTTTTTTAATGTATTTGGAGTAACAGAATTTTTTCTTTTGGCCATTATGTCTTATGATTACTAAATGGCCATCTGCAAACCCTTGCATTATGTAACCATCATGAACAACAGCGTCTATGGAAGGCTTGTCCCGTGCTTCCAGACAGAGAGTACATTGATCATATTTCTACCACTTGTGATAGTAAATCTATAATCCTGTGACTCTAATGAAATTGTCTATTTTTTTCTGTGATTCATCTCCTAGCTTGAAATTTTCATGCTCAAACGTATGGCTTTAGATCAAATAATGATAGCCTTCATATATATTATCAAGAACATTCCTTGGCCCAGCAAAGGAAAAGGGCCTTTTCTACCATTTCTTGCCACATGAATGTGGTTTTTATCACTTCAGGAAGCTGTATATTTGTGTACATCAAGTCTTTAGCAAAGGAATCCGTGGCTATTAATAAGGGTGTGGCAGTGCTAATGACATCCATCCCTTCTATGTTGAACCCATTCA
Source organism: Macroglossus sobrinus (assembly GCA_004027375.1). Lineage (NCBI taxonomy): Eukaryota > Metazoa > Chordata > Mammalia > Chiroptera > Pteropodidae > Macroglossus > Macroglossus sobrinus. The sequence continues at coordinate 12,218 of PVKZ01007922.1, read as the reverse complement.
TTTACATCTAAGACACAAACAAGTGAGGCAAGGTTTCAGTGACTCATTCAAAAGAGTTGCATTACCCTCAAAGAAATAAGAGAATGCTGAAACCTAGGATTCAAGTTTTTAAAATATCAGACTTTCCTAAGTATAAATTTTTACATTATAAAATCATACTGTCTTCCTCATCAGTGCTCTAATTCAGGTTAACTTCCTCAGTACATCTTAAAGCCCAAATACCATTTCATTTTTTACTCTTCTTATAAATGAATCTCTATCAAGATAACATTCCTTATCAGATGACATGACTCTATGTTATAGTAAATATCTTAAATATTTTATCTTCTCCAGCTTAACCAATACTATAGAATTTTAAATGATGTAAAACAAATATAACTCAAAACAAAAATTAGTGCCTAATTTATGAATGATGTGTTTAATAGAAACTGACACACTCCACCATAAAAAGTTGTATTCTAAAATGAATCTAAAAAGAAGAACTTTAAAAGGGACCTAGCATACACATATACTTGATATTTTAGGGCCTCATCTATTGGGTAGAACTAAGCTCTCTCATAAACCTGACAGTAAGTCTTAATGATTGAGATTGACCAAACATTCAATAGCTCTAAAATGGACAGATGATCCGACATTCTGAAATATTTTGGGTATCTTCTATATACCTATCCAGATTTACTTTCAATCCTTTTCCATTGTTTTCTGTGCCCATGAGACTTATCCTATGAATTTCATAAGTAGGTTCCCTTGACCTCTGGCTTCAAGGATGTTTAACTAAAGATCTTATAAGAAGATAAGAGTTAAAAAGGAAACTGAAGATGAGTACCTGTTTTATCCATTTATTCTTGTTGGAGTTGACAGCAGTTGGTGGCATTCCTTTACCAAGAGCCAGAACTCCTGCGATACAGCCACTGAAGAACTACACTCATTTTCTTCACATTCCAGTAACTGTTCCCCTCATTTTTTCCCTTCAGGCAAGGGAGTATTAATGGCTTTCTGTGTTGCTATACCTGCACTACTACATAATCTCTTTTTGGTTCCTTTAATATCACATACAATTTTCTGGTCTTTTAAAAAATATGCTATACATAAATGTCTTATCTCTTTTCTGCTATTATATTATCTAATACACCATAGAACTGACAAGACTTTCACAGTTCTTCTTCATGTTTGCATACCTGTTATCAAATAACATATACCTAGGTTTTAGATGAATAAATAATTTAAGTATCTGGAAAACTAATGTACTTAATTCTAGATAGTCTCTGTGATCATGAAAAATATTGAACATTCATTCAAACTTCTTCAGTCATCCCTGGAATCTCCTTTTAAAATATTATTTCATATCAGAAAAGTATAACAATTTAAATTACCTAATCTTGTGCTCACTTTGGCAGCACATATATTAAAATTGGAAAAATACAGAGAATATTTGCATGGCCACTCTGCAAGGATGACACAAAAATTTTTGAAGTGTTCTATATTTTTTAGAATAAGTTCTTTAGCAAGGAGATTGAAACTATCAAAAAGAATAGAATAGATCTTCTGGAGATAAAAAAAAAAAAACACTGCAAAAGTTGAAAAATAAAATAAGCTGGGGAAATAGAGTCAACCAAGTAGAGGAAAAGATCAGTGATATCAAAGACAGAAATCTAGAAATAAATCAGAAGGAAGAGGAGAGAAACCATTCTACAGACGCACGAACCAGTGGAACAGAATCGTGAGTCCAGAAGTAAAAGTAAACCCATGTTTATATGGGCAAATAAAGAGGGGGAATGAAAGAGGGGAAATTACAACTGATGTCACAGAAATACTAAATTGCAAAATACAATTGCAAAAAAAATTCTTTTTCTACCTTTTTTTCGACAAAAAAGCCAAAAACATACATTGGAGCAAGGAAAGCTTCTTCAATAATGGTGTTGGGAAAAATGGAAAGCCACTTGCAAAAAAAATGAAATTAGACTGTTGTCTATCACCACACACCAAAATTAACTCAAAATGGATTAAGGACCTGAATATAAGATCTGAAACAATAAAATGCTTAGAAGAAAACATAGGAACTAAACTCAAGGATCTTGGACTTAAAGAGGATTTTATAAATTTGACCTCAAAAGCAAGGGAAGTAAAAGCAAAAATAAATGAATAGGACTGTCAAGCTAAAAAGCCTCTCCTCAGCAAAAGATATCTTCAGCAAGATAAAAAGACAACCATCCGAATGGGAAAATATATTTGCAAGTAATGCCTCCCATAAGGACCTAATATCCAAAATATACAAAGAACTCATACAACACAATAACAACAAAAGAAAACAAATGAGCCAATCAAAAACTGGGCAGAAGATCTGAACAGACACTTCTCCCTAGAAGACCTACAAAAGGCCAACAAATATTTGAAAACATGCTCAGCATCGCTAGCTATTACGGAAATGCAAATCAAAACCACAATGAGATACCAGATCTAACAGATCTCACATCTGTTAGAATAGCTATGATCAATAAGACAAATAACAACAATTTTGGAGAAGATGCAGAGAAAAAGGAACCCTCAGACAATGCTGGTGGGACTGCAAATTGGTACAGCCACTATGAAAAACAGGATGGAGATTCCTCAAAAAACTAAAAATTGACCTACCATATGATCCAGCAATCCCTCTACTGGGTATTTATCCCAAAGACTTGAAAACCCATATCCAAAAAGATATTTGCACACCGATGTTCATAGCAGCATTATTCACAGTGGGCAGGACATGGAAGCAACTGACATGTCCTAAGATAGATGATTGACTAAAGAAACTCTGGTACATATATACAATGGAATATTACTCAGCCATAAGAAGAGATGAAATACTGCCATTTGCGACAACATGGGTGGACCTCGAGATAATCATGCTAAGCAAAATAAGCCAGACAGAAAAAGTAGAATATCACATGATATCATTTATATGTGGGATATAAACCTAAAAGCAGCAAATGAACAGGACAAACAAACAGAGACTCATGAACATCGACTATTGGTTACCAGAGGGTAGCGGGTGGTGAAGGAAGGGGGAAGTAGACAGGGTAAAGAATGTCAAATATAGAGGATGGGGGAGGGTGAAGTGGGTAAAGGGGATCAAATATATGGTAGCTGAAGGACACTGAACTTTGGATAGTAAACACACAATAGAATATACGAATGTCAAATTATAATGTACATCTAAAAATTATATAATTGTATTAAGCGATGTTACCCCAATAAGCTTAATAAAATAAGTGTTTAGAATCCCTGAGACTAAAAGCCCACCACCATCTATACCAATATTCCAACTTTTTAATAGAAGAATTACTGATGATGTAGCTTATAGACCCATCTAATTAAAGACAAAGGAATAAGGACATTGGAAAAATTCAGAAGACAAATATGGCTAAATCTTAGTCTATATTTCTATGCCATTTTTGAAGTCATCTACTCATTATTAAGAAGAAATATGCTAAGTTAATACTTGATATTTATGTCAGTACTGTCACTAGAAGAAATGTTTTCCTTTGTTGTGCAAAAATTTTTTAGTTTGATATAGTCTCATTTTTTTTTTCATTTCCCTTGCCAAATGAGATGTATCAGAAAAAAATTAATAGCAATGTCAAAATGTTTGCTGCCAAAATGTTTGCTTCTTAAAGTTTTATGGGTTTGGGTCTTACATTTAAGTCTTTAATACATTTTTAGTTTATTCTTGTATATAATGTAAGAAGTTGGTCTGGTTTCATTTTTTGCACATATTCACCCAGTTTTCCCAACACCATATATTAAAAAAACTGTCTTTACCTTATTGTATATTTTTGCCTCCTTTGTCATAGATTAAATTACCAAATAGACACGGGTTTATTTCTGGGCTTTCTAATTTGTTCTATTGATCTATGTGTCCATTTTTATGCCAGTATATAAAGGAAATCAATATAGCAGAGGAAACTATTAATAAAAGAAAAAGACCAGCTATTGAATGAGAGAGAAGTATTTGCCAATTATACATTAATAAGAGGTTAATATCCAAAATTTATAAAGAACTCATACAACTCAACACCAAAAATGAAAAAAAAAAGAAAAAGAAAATTTGATTAAAAAATTGGCAGAGGACTTGAATAGACATTTCTCTAAATAGAACATACAGATGGTCAATAGACATATAAAAGATGTTAAAGGTTAAAACCACAATGAGATACACCCCACAACTGTCAGAATATCTATCATAGATAAACCAACAAATAAGTGTTGGCAAGAATATAGAAAAAGGACACTCTCGTGCACTGCTGGTGAGATTACATATTGATGCAAGCATTATAGGAGATAATATGGAAGTTCCTCAAAAAAATTAAAAATAGAACTATTATATGACCCAACAATTCCACTTCTGGGTATTTATTCAAAGAAAACAAAAACACTAATTCAGAAAGATATATGCATCCCTGTGCTCACTGCAGCATTATTTACAGTAGCCAAGCTATGGAAACAACCTAAGTTTCCATCAATAGACAATTGAATAAAGAAGTAGTGGTACATATATAAAATGGAATATTACTTGGCCATAAAAAAGAATGAAATTTTACCATGTGTGGTAACAAAGAAGGACTTGGCAGATATTACACTAAGTGAAATAATGAAATATGCCAGATAGAGAAAGAAAAACACCAAATGATCTCACTCATACTGGGAATCTAAAAAACAAAAAAAAAATGAACAAACAAAACAAAAAAACTTGTAGATACAAAGAACAAATTGCTAGTTGCCAGATGGGAGCAGTATTTGGGGGCTGGGTGAAAAAGATGAAGAGATTGAAAAGTACAAATTGGCAGTTACAAAACAATCACCAGAATATAAAGTACAGTATAGAGAATATAGTCAATAATATTGTAACAATTATATATGGTGCCATGTGAGTACTAGACTTATCAGGGGGATCACTTGTTATATAAATGTCTAACTACTACACTGTGTACTTGAAACTAATATAATATTGAATATAAATTATAATTGAAAATTTTTCAATTTTAATAGCAAAAAAATGAAAATCCAGATAAAAATAAATAGGCAAAAAAGACATACAAATAGCCAATGGGTACATGAAAGTGCTCTACATCACTCATTATCAGGGAAATACAAATCAAAACCACAATGAGATATCACTTTAAACCTATTAGAATGACTATTATTAAAAAGACAAGAGATAAATGGTAGTAAGGTTGTGAAAAAAATAAAACCTTGTGAACTGTTGGTAGGAATGTAAATTGGTGCAGCCACTGAGGTAAGTGGTATGAAGTTTTCTCAAAAAAAATTAAAAAGAGAACTACTGTATGATCCAGCAATCCCATTTCTGGGTATATGTATATAGCCAAAGGAAATAAAATCTGGATCTTGAAGAGATATCTGCACTCCCATTTTTATTGCAGCGTTACTCACAATAGCCACAGTATGGAAACAACCCATGTATTCATCTACAAATGAATAAAAGTGAAATAATATGTGTGTGTGTGTGTATGCACACACACACACACACATGTATACATATATATACATATACATATACATATACATATACATATACATATACATATACATATACATACACACATTTATATAATGTAATATATATAATTGAATGTTATTCAGCCATGAGAAAGAAAAAATTCTGCCATACGCAACATGGATGCACCTTGAGAGTATTATGCCAAATGAGATGTGAGACAAAGAAAGAGAAATATGTTGTAATATCACTTACATGTAGAATTTTAAAAAGCCAAACACATAAATAAAGAGTAGAATGGTAATTAGCATGGGTTTTGGATAGGGAGAAACAAAGAAGCTGTTGGTCAAAGGGCATTAACTTCCATTCTTACAAAACAAATAAGTTCTGAGGATCTAATGTGCAGCATCATGATTAAAGTTAATAATACTGTATGAAAGTTGCTAAGAGTAGATCTTAAATGATCTCATCACAAAAAAAAAAAGAAATAGCAATTATGAAGATGTTAGCTAATGCTATGGTGGTTATCATTTTGCAATATATGTCAAATCAACACGGTTTATACCGGAACTGAAGCATTTTTATGTGTCAATTTTATCTCAATAAATCTGAAAAAATAGAACTTAATAATTTGACATATTTTGGTATAGAAATATAAAATATATAAAGGATACTTATTCATAAAATGCACCTAAATGTATCCATTGATTTTTATGATTAGTTATATAAATTTAACATAGCAATTAATAAGTTGAGAAAACTAATGAAATGATCTCTGGAAGGATGGAAATCTTCATTCTGTGGTCTTCATCTTGCCATATTTTAGTTATCAATTTGTTTTTGCCTAATTACATCTTCTTAGATTTTTCCATTTATTAATTTTAAAAATAGGCATTTGAAGATGCTAATTACAAATGAATAAGTGTGAAAAAGAATTCGTTTAGAGCCAATAAACACAAAGCAGCTTTAGATAAAGAGTATATCATGAATTACTCTAAATCTTCTTTCACTTGATTCTGAATATCATTGTGAACTAGGTCAAAATTCATTTTTTTTTTTATCAAAGTGGGAGAAAACTATTAAGAAAGCAATACATGATTGTTCTGGGAAGCACAAATTTTGTCGCAAAAACTGAGAAAAAGATATTAAACGGAAAATGGTTAAAATTTTAGGTCTATGGGAAATTTTTTAAGACAGTCAAAGAGATGGCAATCCTGGGAAAGAGAGTCATCACCAGCAGTCTAAAGTTTCACAGATAAAGATGATTCCAAAAAAAAACAAAATGCATTTACTTATCTGTGTTTTGAAATTCTTTTTTGTCTCTTAGGGGTCATCTTAATGGTAAACTACATATGGAAATAGTCCAACTTGTCCACAATCAGGTTAACAAACATTCTGAAGAAGGAGGAGGAGGAAGAGGAGAGGTGTTGGGAACCTCTGAAATGTCTTTCAAATAATGTATCTGATTTCTAAAATGTGTTCAAGGAGTTGAAAGCCACTATTTAAAATGTGGTGACAAGAGTTATGTGTTTCCAAATTTACAGAATGATTTCTTCCTTTTATTTATATTTATTTATGCTCTAAAGTTTTTCTTATTTATAAAAGCTATGAATTATCTTAATTGCAATTAAGAAAAACTACATACCCTTTTTAATTTTCTATAAAGGATTTTAACTTTGTGTACAAGATTGGACAAATGATCTATGAAATCTCTTTTTGCTCTAAGACGCTGTGACTACATTTTATGATTTTTAGGTCCCATATGCAATTTTCTGATTTGCTACCTAACTAGCATAGATTGAATTATGTTATTATTGCCACTCACAAAGCAATAACATATACTCTAATGAATCATATGTTGTGTCGTGTGCCCTTTCTTGAAAAAAATTGTGTGGCAAGAGGAGAAAAAAAAATGGCATAAATAATAGAGGCTTGTCAGAGTGAGGGGCGAGGTGAGACTTGCTCAGTACAGAATTGTGAGAGATATCCATTGTTCCCTGTTGAGCCGTCCCTGCTCCCAGTGTGCGGACACGGTGCCACTATATCTGTGATGTCATCAAACTGGATAACAGGGGTCGCTCCACCCAGAGGATTCCCTGAAATCCTGCCTCCCCCAACTCGGGCCCCACCTAAGCCAAATCCAGATGTATCCTCGGCGGGTCAAGTGCTCCTTGCTAAGACTCACACTGGTGTAGGCAGCTGGCCTCAGTTTCTGGTGTGGCCTTTTGAGGAAACTGTATGTACAGCATCTGTGGATTGCTTACTGAATCTTAACAGGTAGCCCCGGAGGGGCACAGGCTTGGGCTAAATTTGGCCTGTAGCAACCCTTCTCAGGACTGTGCCACACTGTACACCTACTACACAAAACCACACCAATAAGACCAGAAGACTTAAGAGCTTTGCTTAGTACATAGATACAGATACAGAAAGGCAGCCAAAATGGGGAGACAAAGAATCAGAAACCATATGATAGAACAGAACAGAACAGAGATCCAGATATATTGAAATCAAGTAATCTAACAGACGCAGAGTTCAAAACACTAGTTATAAAGATACTCAAAGAACTTTTGGGAGGTATAGAGAACTCCAACAAAGAGATGAAAATGGAAATGGAAATTATAAAAGGGAAGAGTCTGAAATAGAGAACACATTATCTAATATGAGAAGTATATTAAATGAAATAAACAAACGAATAATCAAAGTCAATAAAGAAGAAGATCAAATGCCCTATCTAGAGGACAGGAAAGCCAATCAGGACACTCAATAAGAATGGCAAGAAAAAAGATGCCAAGACTATAAAAATAATTTAAGGAGAGTATGGGACACTATTAAGGCTCCAAATATTCATCTGATCAGCATAACTGAAGAAAATCAAGATGTTGAACAGCTGTTTGAAAAAATAATGAAGGAAAACTTTCCTAACCTAGTGAAGGGAATGGACATAAAACCCCAGGGAGCTCAGAGAATTCCAAAAATCAGAAATCCAAAGAGGCCCACACCAAGATACATTATAATTAAAATGCCAAAGCTTAAATGCAAAGAAAGAATATTAAAAGCAGCAAGAGAAAAAGAAATAATTGCATAAAAGGGAACACCCATAAATCTGGCAGCTATTTCTCAAAAGATACCATACAGGACAGAAGGGCTTGGCAAAAAATATCCTACAGGATGAAGACCCAGGATCTATAACCAAGAATAATTTATCCATCAAAGCTATCATTTAGAGTTGAAGGTCAGATAAAGAGCTTCCCAGACAAAAATAAGCTAAAGAAATTTATCACCACCAAGCCAATATTACAGTAAATATTGGAGGAACTTCTTTAAGAAGAAAAACAGGTATCCAAAACAAGAATAAAGAATGATAACAACTACATTCTTGTTAACAAGTACCTCAAATAGAAAAGAATTAAGTGCTCAAACTAAAAGAGTGGTTGCATGGAAAGGAAAACAAGACCCCTACATGTCACCTAAAGGAGATTCACTTCAGATTAAAAGACAGACTAAAAGGAAAGGGATGGGAAAACATATTGCTTTGATGGACCTAGAAGGTATTTAAGTCAGACAGAGAAAGATAAATACGATATGATTTTATTTATATGCGGAATCTAAGGAATAAAAAGAACAAACTAATCAAAAAAAGACTCACAAATATAGTGAACAATTTGGTGATGAACAGAGAGGAGGGGAGTTCAGAGAGCTGGGAGAATGGGGTGAAGAGTTAAAGAAGTACAAATTAGTAGTTGATGGATGGACATGGGTATGGGGAGCACAAACCCAAATTTGACTCTTAAATATTTCAATAAAATTGATAAAGTTCTCTGAAATATGAATGAATACAAAACAATGAGAACAAAATATATGTTTACAAATCAGAATGAAGATATAAACACTAGTGGAGTAAAAATTAGAATCAATTTATGAATGTACTATCACAATTCCACAACACCTACAAAACAAAATTGTGAAAACCAGAGCTAATGAACAAAGTTTTAGCAAAACAAACTTTTAAAAGAGAGTGACATTGGAAGCATAGTAGAGTGAGAAATGTTCCCAGAATTCTCTCCTTAAAATAACAATAAGCTGAACATCTAAAACTCAACAAAAACACCCAATATGCACATCAGCAGTCTGAGTCTGAGTGAGTGATCTGTGAATAAGAGCTACTACAGGTCAGAACCACAGGAGTGGGACGGTATACTAGGAGAAACAAAAAAGCTGCCTCTCGCAGGTAGTGATCCCTGCAGGAGGAGGTGGATGGAAGAAGGTGCAGCAGGTTCACTGAACAGTCCTGCTGGGAGAGCCATGAGCTCCACGCAGCAGCAATGCTCAGGGATCAGGGCAGAAAGCAGAGAAGTGGGGATGACAGAAAAGCAACAATTGATTATTAATAGCCACAGCTATAAAACTCAAGGTTGAGCCTCAGCCTTCATCCCCAACTCAAAGATCCCCTCCCTGCCCCCCATATCCTACAAAATCAAACACCACAGAGCCCCAGAGGAATCTGAGCAAACACTACTTTTGGTAACATTGACAGGGACTGAGACTGAGGGTAGCAAGTGTGATTGAATATTTATAAGAAAAAAAAGGTATTATTAAGACTGTATATAAAATAGGGATGCAAGAGGCTTAGACACCACCTACTGGAAACCAAGAGAAAAATGCCATCTTAGCAACAAGCTAAAGACAGAACTTATAAATCTTCTTTCTGGAAGAAAAAAAAAGCAGAATACACTTCCATTAATGCCCAGGTGAAGAAATAGTCCATTAAACACTATGAACAACCAAGGTGACAAGGCACCTCAGAAAGAAAGATAAAAATCTCCAGAAAATAAGTTTACAGACATAGAAGTACATGACTTAAATGACAGAGAATTCAGGATGGTGCTTCTGAAAAAACACAGTAAGGTCCAAAATAATTTATATTAACAATTTCAGGAATTGAAAAAACAAATAGGTCAGCAAAATAAGTATTTTAGCAAGGAGAATAAAACTCTCAAAAAGAATCAAATAGAATCTGGAGATGAAGAACACACTGAAAGAGATAAGGAATTAAATGGCAAGTTTGGGTAATAGAGTCAACCAAATGGAGGAAAGGATCAGTACTGGCATTTATCCAGTAGACTTGAAAACCCATGTTTGAAAAGGCATTTGAACAATGACAGCATTATTAATAGCAGCATTATTCATGGTAGTGAGGACATAGAAGCATCCAAAGTTTCTACAATAGATGATTGGCTAAAGAAGCTGTGGTACCTATATACAATGGAATATTACTCAGCCAAAGAAGAGATGAAATACTGTCATGGATAGACCTCAAGATAACCATGCTAAGCGAAATAAGCTAGACAGAAAAAGTAGAAAATTACATGATATCACATATATGTGGGATAGAAACCTAAAAGCAACAAATGAATAGGATAAACAGACACTCATGGACATGGACTATAGACTAGTGGTTAGCAGAGAGTAGGGTCAGGGAGAAGGTAGATGGGGTAAAAGAGGTCAAATATGTGATGGTAGAAAGAAATCTAACTATGGACAGTGAACACAAAATGCAAAATATACATGCCTTATTGTTGAATTGTACACCTGAAACAATTTGGATTTCATTAACTAATATCGCCATAATAAAAAATGAAAAAAATAAAATTAAAAATTAAAATGAAATATTAAAAAAAAGAAAATCCTGTCATTTTTACAACATGAATGGACCTTGAGGGCATTATGCTAAATGAAATAAGTAAGAGAAAGGCAAATAATCTATGATATCACTTATTTGTGGGATCTGAAAAAACAAACGCATAAGAACAGAACAGGTTGGTAGTCACCAGAGGTTAAAGATGGCATCTGAGGGAAATAGATGAAGGTAGTCAAAAGGTACACTTCCAGGTATAAGCTAAATTGGTTCTGAGGATTTCATGTACAGCATTGTAACTATCATTAATAATATTGCATTGTTTATTTGAAACTTGCTAGAAAGCAGATCTTAAAATATTCTCATCACAAGGAAAAAAATTATAACTATGTGATGTGATCAATGTTAACTAAACTTACTGTAATAACTTTAGAATATATGTATATATCAAATCATTTGGTGTACACTTTGAATTTATGTAATGCTACATTATATCTCAATAAAACTAGAAAAAATGAAGGGGTGTAATAATAAAAATAAAAGATGTAAATTTAAAAAAAATGTTCCACTTTAACAACAAATTAGTGTGATAAAATAGTTCCATCTCACTCAATACCAGGATAGTTTGTATTACCAAAAGATTAGAAACAAATAACAACTACTCAGTCTTCTTGAGACAGTGAACACTGGACCAGAACAGAATGCACAGATAAATAAATTTTGCCTGAAAATCTATTAGTTTAAAGAAATTAATGGACAAATGTAAAACTCAAATTTTTGTTACTGTCTTCTTTGTTACATCCTTCAGACAGATGGTGAAGTATTGTTATAAGTTTCTGAAAAATCAATATTCAAGGTCATTTATGAAAATGAACCACTATGAAATTGGTCTATTGAAATTAAATCCAGAATGCTTGCATTAGTCTGTTGTTCTAAGGGTAATAGAAAAGAAACTTCTGTGGCTACTCTGATTGTAACTGTAGTTCTGTACTGTAGATTTGAATTAGAACACATAGTAAAAGATGAAATACTTAATGTATCTACTTTTGGATAAATAAAATTTTAGTTACCTAGTTCTTTGAAAAAATA
>PVKZ01007921.1:0-19282 GCA_004027375.1 Macroglossus sobrinus | reverse complement strand
TCATTATTATGAAATTACCTGTTTTTTGATGTTAACTTTTATCACGACCGCAGCCTATAATTCCGGAGCGGTCTCCGCCAACGATAGCAGCTGTAATAGCTGCGTGCGTTGTGATGTGTTTATTCGCATCCCCGTTTGGGTCTGGAAACTAATTATATAGGGAAACTGTCAGTTACATGTCAGCAGCAAAGGAAAAGAGGGAAATTGGGGAGAAGCAAAGAGAGAGGTGGGAGGAAGGAGCTGAAACCTCAGCAAAGAAGAAAGAACCCATTGAACTTGGCTGAGCTCCTACCATGTGCCAGGCTTCTGGCTACCCAAGTGACACAGGTCATATCTCATCACATCACGGGAGGGAGGTGCTGTCACCCCACTTTTACAGGAAGAGAACCTGGAGGTCAGTGTTTCCAGCCTGCCCGAGGTCCCCCCGCTATCTCAGGCCTTCACGGTCCCCCCATCTGGCCATCTCGGCTTACAGGCTGAGGGCTTGTATAAGCGTCCACCTTGGTGCTCAGGGCACTCATCTGTCATCTGTCCTTATGGGCTTCTAGCTCACTGTATGTAGGACCAAGCCATAAAAGATGCTAACTCATCACTGGGAAGGGACCGCTCCCTACCAATGATAAAATCGCCCTTTGTTTTCAAAACCCTTTGCCCATATGTTAATCCTATTAATGCAATGGGTAATCTAGAGGCAAGGATAAAAGGAGAGTTCCTATTTCCCTATCTACAGAAATTTTGCTGTCTCACGTAATCTACTCAGCAGCACTGCAGTCCTCTTCAAGGTTATCTGTGGCCCTGGGCAATCTGAGTTTGCTGCCCGCATTCAAAGCCCTATTCAATGCAGTAGTGACCCATTTCTTCAAGGAAGGGGATTCTGGTCAGGTATATTTCTTTAGAGTTCTCCTCGCACAAGTCTCAGAGACCATAAAAAAGCACGAGAAGTTAACATTCCACTTATGTCTTGGGGGTTGGAGGGATCCCTTTCTCATATCAAAATTGTCACCGGGGAGGTTGTTTGTTTGTTTTCTCATTGGATTACAAGAATTGTAATGCGATGGTGATCCTTTGTGGGATAAAGCTTTGCATCCTCTTGTATCGGTTTGTGGTTTACCGAAGGTGAATTTGGACAAGGACTCTTGATATTACTTGTCATATTTACCCATCTTTTCTATGGCTGTCCTTTTGGAATCTTGTTTGAAAGAAAAGACTTCCTTGCTTAGAGGTCATAAGAGTAATCTCCTATACCTCGAAAAGATTGTAAACTGTGCCTTTCCATTTACATAGTTAACTTATCTGGATCTAGATATTGTAAGTGACAGGGTCAAGGAAGGACGTATCCCTCCCCCACGCCGCCCCACCCACACACACACACACACACAGATGGATAACCAGTGGTCCTAGCATCTTTCTCCAGGCGCGTTCCGCCTCTCCCTGGTAACCCAAAAAGCTGCCGCACACATGTATCAGCTTACCAACTGTGCTCGGGGTTGTTTCTGAGCTTTTTCTTCTGCTTCAATGGTCAGCTTCTCTGTGCCAATAGTACACTGCCATAATCCACACAGCTCTGTAATAAATCTCAGCATCTTCTGGGCAAATCGCCTCCCTCCATGCTTCTTCAGGAATGTCTTGGCTTTTCTGGGGCCTTTGTTCTTCCCTATAAATTTTAGAATCAGTTTGTTCAGTTCCTTGAAAAATCTACTTGGGATCTTGATGGGAATTGTGTTAAGTCTAAGGCTCAATCCGGGGATATTTGAGACTCTGAACATATAGAATCTTTCTAGCTCGATGAAATTAAAATACTTCTCCATTTCTTTATGGCTCCTTTAATGATTTTTCTCTAACATTATATAATTTTCTCGACAAAAGTCTTCCACATTTAAAAAATAATTATCCTCAGACGACTCATACTTTTTTGTTGCAATTGTATGTGGTATCAGTTTTAAAAGTACATTTTTTAATTGCTCGTTGCTGGTGTATAGAAATGCAATTAATTTTTTTATGATTGACTTTGTGTCTAGGTATTTTGCGGACCTCATTAGTATTAAGAATTTATAGATTCTTTTATATTTCCTATGTAAACAATCATATCAAATGTAAAAAAAATGATAGTTTTATTTCTTTTTTTCTCCCCTAATCATTATATCTTTTACATACATCTTTTTTCTTGCCTGTTGCACTAGGTGGGGCAATAGTGGAGATAGAATACTCTCGTTTTATTTCAAATTTCAAAGAAAAAGGTTCTAACTTACCACCATTAAGATTAATGAATTGTGTAGATATCTTGACCTTGTCAAAGAACCTCTTTCCCATTTCTATATTGGTAAATATTTTTGTTTTTTTTGATCAATTATAAATGGGTGTTACATTCTACAGATTCTTATTTCTACATGTATTGCGATGGTTTGTTTACTTTCCAATTTGTTAAGTAATGAATATTTATAAACTTTTCCCTCTATCAAATCTCCTTTGCATTTTGGGGATTAAACTCAACTTGGGTCTTGTGCATTATCTTTTTTATACATTACGAGATTCAGTTTGGTAATGTTTTAGGTAGGACATTTGCATTTACGTTAATGGATAAGATTGACTTGTAATAAGATTGACTTTCTCATATGGTACTCAACTGGTTTTAATATTAAGGTTCTATTACCATTGGGTGGGGAAGAGGTAGAAAAGGTAAAGGGGGTCAAATATATGGTGACAGAAGGAGATTTGACTTTGGCTGGTGAATGACAAGGTCAAGATATCTACACAATTCATTAATCTTAATGGTGGTAAGTTAGATGCAGTGTACAGATTCTGTATTATAGAATTGTACACTTGAAACCTAAGTAATTTTATTAACCAATGTCACTACAATAAATTTAGTCAAAAAATTTTTAAAGGTTATATATATTACCATCATACAATGAGTTAGTATTTTTTTGTTTTTGTTTTTGTTTTTGTTTTTGTTTTTCCCTAAGCTCTGGAAGATTTTGTGTAAGATTGAACTAAGCTTGAAAGTTTGGTTGAATTCCCCTGTTGAGAAAGAAAATCTGGGACCTGTAACTATTTTTTTCCTGATAGAAAATAGTTAACCTCTTATTAGTTTTTCAAATGGTTATAAAAAAAATTTGGGCTTTTTAATTCTTTCTGAATCCATTTTGTCGTTATAATTTTCTAAAAATTTTACTACTTAAGAATTCAAATTTTTGGCATTTGATCCATTTTTATTTTTAAACATTTTTTCTGTGTACTTTTTTTCAGTCTTACCAAAAAGTTTATCTACTTTATTAACCTTTTCAAAGGATCAACCCTTATCCTTGTTGATCTGCTCTATTAGATCTCTTTTTCTATTTCACTAATTTCTTATCTTTACCGCCTCCTGTCTTCTTTCTTCTTTGTTCTGTTGTTCTTTTTGGTTTATATCTTTTTGGCTTTTCCTCTATGCTAATATAATATGGATTTCTCCTTAAAAGTACCACTTTTGTTGCTTTGAATGTAATATTTTCAGTATTATTCAATTCTAATTATTTTAAATTTACATTATTTTTCTTTCATGCATGAGTTATTTGAAAGCGTGCCTTTAAATTTCAAACATAGAAGATGACTAAAATTTGTCTGTATTATTTCTTTCTTAATTCCATTGTGATTAGAGGATTGTGATAATAATTATTTTAAATATAATGACAAATGTTTTGTGGCTTAATAAAGACTCTATATTTCAACCATGTTTTCTGGCCACAATGCAATTAAGTTAGAAATCAATTTTTTTAAATGGTAAGAAATCTTAAAACACGAGTTTCCAAATTGCTTGGGAAGAATGAGCATTATTTAATTGTTGGGAGGGTTCTACATGAGCCCAGCAATTCGCAGCTGTCAATTGTAGCTCAACTCTTATATGTCTTTACTAATATTTTGTCTGTTTGATCTATCAATAATTAACAAAAGTATGTTAAAATCTCCTACTATTATGGTAGATTTGTCCATTTCTCCCTGTAGTTGTTTTCAGTTTTTGTTTTACATTTTTGAGACTTTATAAAATGGATGCAAATTTATAACTGTCCTATCTTACTGGCAAATCAAACTTATCATTAGATATTGACCCATTTTCTCTTTAACGTTGTATTTTTTCTTAAAAATTATTTGATTTAATGTTTATTGTTATTTGTCTGGTATATTTTTTATCCTCCTTTTTCTTAAAACCTTTCTGTTTAGTTTCATCTATTTCTTATTATTAATATATGGTTAAATTAAAAAAATCTAATCTGACCATCTTTGTCTTTTAACTGTTAGGATTAGTCCACTTAAATGCATTGTGATAACTGAGATAATTGAACTTTGAACTTTATGTCATTTGACTTTGTATTTTTTTTAAGCTTTCTTTTTTTTTTCTTTGCTGTCTGTTTTTTTGAATCCAGAGTTGACTGTAGCTGTCTCCGGTTCAGCTTCTCCATCTTTCGAAGAGCCCAAAATTTAGTTTCTCATTGGTGGTGTTAATATAAGTCTTCAACCTCAGGACAAGCCTGTCTTAAAGCTATTACTTAATTAACCCCTTTAACTATTTACCATTTTTTGCTTTGGTTTCAGCTCCATGACATTTATTTATTTGTTTACTTATTTATTTACCATAGCCCTTAAGAGTTCCCTTATTTCCAATAAGCCCATCAGTGCATTAGGATGTATGTTTTGCTATAATTTAACCAGAGACTACTTGTGACAAGAGAGTCCCTCAGACCACCTAGCTGGCTCAATTTGTGGTTTTTACTGTATTTCCTTAAAATTTACTGTATTTTCTAGCAGTTATGGGCCCACAAAGATAAGCTAGGTGTCTGAACCTCCATGTGGAAACCAAGGAATGCCCACAGATGAGCCTATAATATGTGCTCATGTGGACACGCAATCATATGGGCTGTGGGCAAACAGTGTGTTGAAGAAAGAACACATTCCCTCATTCGTGTTTCTGAAATTATAGGGTTTTTTTAAATAAATTATATTTTGGTCAATCAATATTTACTATATATTAAACTACTAGGGCTTGAGGACCATAATGATTTTAGGGGCCCTTCCACCTATTAAATATAAACAGTGCTTATTCACACACTAAGTGTATGGGTAATATTTATTATCTTCCATTATTTTTCTGTGTTTTTTGAGTTCCTGCTGTGAGGATGGATTAGTTTCATGATTACAGGAAAAAATTATTTACAAAGGAGTTCTCATACTTCAGAGAGTTGAGAATCAGTGTTTTGAATAATTATTTTGAGATTTAGAGCGAAAAAAGTCAAATTCAAAGACTGACGGGGCCAGGCCTGAGACCCAGATGAGGATGTGGGCCCGGTGGGTTTAGAGAGACCCAATGGCAAAGGCCAGATTCAATGGGAGCGAACGCTTGTCAGCTCCAGACAATCTTGCCCCATAAAAATCATGTCTGATGTTGCCAGATCTTTTGGTAAAGTGAAATTAGATCTCTAAATGTGTTAGTTGAAATCTTTAGAGATTTTTAAATGCTGGCAACTAATTCTAAATGATGTTTAAGTGCAGCGCAGTTCAAACCGACCATCTGTGTAGACTGGATACGGCTCCTGTGTGGCCTCTTTATGGCCTTTGTTTTAGGATCCAATCCCTTATTTCTTTCACCCCCACATGTAAACTGCACAGTCAGCCACTAAGATCAGTTCTAGCTCTGAAATATTTCTGGTATAGAAGGACGACACCAAAATATTTCTATCTCCTGTTCAGATTATGAACTGCCTCTTCATCCATCCTAGTTTCAATCACAAATAGACAAATCACCAAATTTGTCTGTTTATCCATCCATCCATTCATCCATCCATCCATCCATCCATCCATCCATCCATCCATCCAACCATCCATCCATGTAGTCATCCAAACAACTACTTTTGGATGCCTGCTAAACGTCATGTATTGTCCCAAATGATGAAGAAAGAACAGGGAAGAATATGATCCCTACCTTTAAGGCGGTTATAACATTCTAGGGGAGGAAATAGACAATCACATGTCAATAACATGATTTCAGATGGTGGAAGGTGTGATCTAAACATAGGATAAAACAGGATAACAAGTTGGAGTGCTGGGAAAAGAAGAGGATACAACGACAGTGCTAGAAAATGAGAAAATGTCGTCAGGGTGGTCTTCTCGTAGGCGGTGTTGGAATAAACCCGCTTGTTGAGAAAGGGGCGGCGGCACAAACACTGGGAATGAGCCCAGTTAGCCTCTGGGAAACAGATGGAAACAGCAAGTGCCAAGGGCCTAGAGACAAGATTGGAATCGTCTAGATTTGTTCGAGGAAATTTGTTAATCCCCTTCCTGAGCACCCTCCCAATGCCGCCTTCCTCCCCAACCATTGTCAAGCAGTTTGATCCTGTGTTATCTCTTAAACTCAGGCTAAGGGCCAAGCCTGGTTCTCCACGGGTCCATCCCTCAAAGCTGGTTTCCAGGGAGAAGACAGAGCCACTGCTCTGGTTCTTCTACCCCCAGAGGAGACCCAGGGCAAGTCCTCTTCGATCATCTTGCATCTGCTCTTTCTCCTGAGAGGCCCCCGCCTCTGCCAAAGGGCCCTTCCCCCTCCTGCTGAGCAGAACCATTCAACTCCTTTCTCCTGTCATTTGATAAAAGTCCAAATTCCCTTAATACCTTCACCTGGCCCTTTGCAGTCCACCCACCCTCCAGCTCCAGCCACTCCTCACCTTCTCCCAACCCCACCTTCTCAGTCTTGCCCAGTCCACAAACTCCCCAGGCCCTTTCTTTTCTGATACCTGACCTCTGCGTGAGTGGCTTCTTCTCTCAGAAATGCCACCTGCCTCTTCTTTATACTCTTACTTGTGCAAGACACGACTCGAAGGTCCACTCACCTGTGAAGGGAGCTACTTCTTCCACCCTCCCTGGTGACCTGGTCCACATGATGGTCCTGGCATTGTGTATCATCATCCCCCATATGTTTCACCATGGGCCTTGACCCATGTTGCCTTGTGGTCCCCACCAGCCCTGTCCATCCTCCCCTATCTCCAAGCTCCTTGCCTGGCTCACTTTCAAGCTCTTCTACCAGGCCTGCTTCATCATCTCTTTCAACCTCTATTTCCTCCCACACTTACAGGCACAATGATTTGTGGAACAAACCCCTGAGCCCATCCGGGCACTCAGAATGCTCTGCCTCTGAGCTCCGAGTCATTGCAATTCTCAGGTGATCTCCGAGAGCTCTGTTTCTTCCCAGCATCTTTAATAGGCCCTTTTCACGAGCATGGCGTTGCCGGCGTTGGTCATAGCTCACATTTGCTCAGTGGTTTGTCCAGTACAGACAGAATGCTGGAGTACATGAGCTAAATAGATGAATTAAGGGATGAATGGATGAGTGAACAAACACTCCGTAAAGCTCTTTATACCCAGATCATTACCTTTAATCTTTAAAAACAAACAAACAAACAATCAAACAACCTTAAGAGATAGGTTCCCTAATAAAATGCCATTTAGGAAACAGTAAAGTTTAAAGAGGTTATTCAATTATTTGCCCAAAGTTTACAAAACTAAAAAGTGGCAGGGCTGGGATTTGAACCCACCACTGTCTTGCTTTATGGTCTAATTCTGTGCTATTCTATGTGGTGGCCACAGGCCATAGGTAGCTAGCTTCTGAGGACTTGCAATGTGTCTGGTCCAAATTCAGATGTGCTATAAAGGTAAAATACATCCCAGATTCCAAAGATGTAGTAGGAAAAAAAAAAAGAATGAAAAAATATCTCATTGAGGATTTTTATATTAAGAATTTTTATATTAAGAGCAGATACAAGATGATCTATTTGGGATATATCATGTTAAATGTATTTTCAAAATTAAGTTCACCTGTCCCTTCTTACTTTTTAAATGTGGCTACTAGAAAAATTAAAATTGCACTGTGGTTCACATTATATTTCTTTTGCACTTAACTCTTCAGCACCTATATTCTACTGATTCTCATGGAAACACCCTGAATCATGTACAGATGGGGACTGTTGGCCTCAGGCTCATTTATTTCCTTGTCCCCTGGTTCTTCTCTCTTCTACCCACTGGGATGATTGGGCCCCGACATCCCCAAATCCCAAGGCCATTATCTTGCTTTTTATGGTTGTATATTGTTGACAAATAACTACCACGGAGATGCCTCCTACATGGGGGTGAAGTTCTAAAGTCAGAACACAAGGCAAAAATTGCTGTAGGAGAAATAATCCACGAAAAACCCTTAAACTTAGCATGAGGAGGCGTGTACCTGATTTTGTGTATAACGATACGTACATATATGTGCACGATATACTCAGTAATCCGCAGTAGATAACAGGACAGAGCAAAACATAAGTTTACATAATTTTTCACCTACTGTTATTATTTTGATGAACTATTTAGGAGTAAGTTGTAGATATCACGACTTTTTACTCCTGAATTTTTCAGTATGTATTTCTTAACAATGAGGTTGTTCTCTTAGGTAATGGTTATGATTCTGAAATTCAGAAAAGTTAATATTTTTGCAATATTATGATCAAATATGCACTCCATATTCAAATTTCACCCCAAAACATCCTTTATAGTAACTGTCTCGTGATCCAGGATGTGAACTGGAGTCTCCCATTGTGTTTACTTGTCCTGTGTCCTTAGTCTCCAAATTTTAGACAATTCTTTAGCCTCACCTTTCATAATATTGGCATTTTTGAAGGTTATCGAGTAGCTATTTTCTAGAGTGCTCTACTATCTTTATTTGTCTCGATTCCTCATTATTAGATTCAAGTTTTAAAAAGTTTTGCCAATATGCAACATAAATAATTCTTCATCCTTCCCACTGCATCCCACAGAGGGGCTGGTGATGTCAGTCCATCCCATCCCGGTGAGGTTAACTGCAATCGCCGACTGAGGTGGTATTTGCCAGATTTTCTCCTTTTTAATTATTCAGGAATCGGCGGTCTCCTCTTGTAAATAGTAAGTAATCCGCAGCCTGAGGCTTTACGTCTGTATAAATATAATGTTTCTTAACAATTTTCACCCAGAGATTTTAGCATCCACGGGTGATTCTTGCCCTGAATCAATTTTTATTAGGATGGCTGAAAATTATTTTTAAAGATGTGAAAGGAAGCGGGGGTGAGGGGAATACAGGTGAAGGATTGAGTTTGCTTTAGATGAAGGCCTGGAAAAATGGATCCATTGCATTGAGAATTTAATCTGCACAGCATGGATTAGGAGCAGGGTACAAAGATAACCAAGATGTGGTCCCTGCCAGCAGAGCAGCTCACGATCAGATGGGGGAGACAAGGCAGACACAGCACAGAGGACACACATGGATACATGCATTTACACACACACACACACACACACACACACACATACACACACACACACACACAGGAAAGGAAAGGCAGGAAAATGCAGAGTGAGGGCCTCGGAGGGAACCCAACAGCCTGGAGGTGGCTGCTGGAGCCTGGGGACTGGCCAGCCACAGGCACCATGTAGGGGACAATTCCTCCGTCCCCAATGCTATGGGTTTATGTGCTGCTCTCCTCCAAAATTCCTATGCTGAAACCCTAACCCCCAATACCACGTACCTCGGGATATGATCTTATTTTAAGATAAGGTCTTTACAGAGGGAATCAAGTGAAATGAGATCATTGCTTTGGGGGGTTTCCTCAGTCTCTCTCAGGCTTCAAGTTCCCGTGCATAATAATCATTTGTTTTCAGGCTGGTTATGAGGATCGGATGGGGCCTGGCACATAATAATCACTCAATAAATGTCAGCTATTTTTGTTTGCACTTCACTTATCTGCTTATCTTATCTCCCTCACTTGTTACTGAGAGCCAGGATTTTGGGCCTTGGCAAAAAAGAGCTGAAAGCTAATCTTAAAAAAGTTTAAATATAGCCTGAATTAAAATAAAAAGCATCCTATCAGTACAAACTCATGATATATTTTATCTTAATTTTTTTTTTTGTATTTTTTAACTCTGCTAACTTGAGACCTACTGAAAAGGTCTAGTGTAATTCAACCTGTATAACTGAGCATCCCCAATACCCAGATTAGGATCTGTAAGTATTGTTTCTCACTTAAAGAAACCAGAAACGGTTCATTCTAGGTCTTGGATAGGAAATGGATGAGATGGATCTGGAACATCTTGTTATATAAAAAAGCAAGGCTATGAAAGACTACTGGAGCCATGTCAGCTTAAAACTCAGGAGCCAATTTGAAAAGGTTCTCGTCCACCCCAAATTGGAAACTTTGAGCATCAATAGAAAATTAATTTCCATATATTGAAACACATGAAATAATTTAAATCCATGAACTCAGGATACTCAGCGGAACTTCAGAAAGAACGCATTGGGTCACTGTTGGACTCTACTGGAGAACCAGCTTATTCATTTGAGACTGGTAAATAAAGGTAAAGAATATATACATAAATAAACATCATCGAGGGGAATGGAATAGGTACAGTCACTCTGGAAATAATTTGTGGCACCATCAAGCAAGTGAAAAAAAAAAAAAAACCCACAGAATGAGAGAAAATGTTTATGTATCTGATAAGAGGCCCATACCCAGAATATACAGAGAATTTTTATAACTCAACAATAGAAATACAAACAACCCAATTAAATATGGGCAAAGGATTTGAATGCATATATTTCCAACGAAGATAAACAAATGACTCATGAGCACATAAAAAAAATAATGCTCACTCACCATCATGAGTCATTAGGAAAACTCAAATCAAAACTACAATAAGGTACCACCTCACACCACTAGGATAGCTACATAGTTACAATGAAAAAAGACTAACAGTAACAAGTATTGACAAGGATGTAGAGAAACTGAGACCTTCACACATTGCCAATGGGCATAAAAAATGGTACAGCTGCTTTTGGAAACAGTCTGGCATTTTCTTATAAGGTTAAACACAGACCCAGCAATGCCATTTGACACAGCAATTCCGTTCGTACATATACATCTAAGAGAAATGAAAATATAGGTTCCCACAAAAACTTGTACACAGATGTTGATGGGTGCATTCGTCAAAATAGCCTAAAGATGGAAACTACCCAAATAAATGCCCATCAACTGATGAATGAATAGGCAAAATGTGGTATGTCCACACAATGGATTATTACTCAGCCTTGAAAAGGAGAAAGGAGTGAAGTACTGACAGGTGTTACTACATTGGATGAACCTCGAAAACATGATGAGAAGCCAGATATAAAAGGTCACATATCGTATGATTCCATTTATATGAAATATCAGAAGGAGCAAATCCACAGAAATAGAAAGCACATTAGTGTTTGTCAAGGGCTGAGGGAAGGAGAGAATGGGAAGCGATGGCTAGCAGGTATGGGGCTTCTTTGTAGGATAATGAAATGTCCTGAAATTGGATAGTATTGATGGTTACACAATCTTATGAATATACGAGAAACCCATGAAGTATATGTTTTAAAAGAGTAAACTTTATAAAATGTGAATTATATTTGAAAAAAGCTATTATATAAAACATTTTCTTTAGAGATGTCCCGAGGACATTATTTAAAAAGTGACCTTGAATAAACCCTTTCACCTCTCAGTGCTTCAGTGTCCTCACAGATAAATTGAGGTAATAATAGCTACTTCTGAGGGTCATCATGAGGATTAAATGAGAACATAATGTCAAAACATTGGCAAGCACCTCACTCATTGTAAGTGCCCGGTAAATGGAAGCTTTTACTAACATCATGGTTCATATCAGTCCTCCTGGCTCTGCAGGGGACCAGGGCCACACGGGGATGGAGAAGACCAGCTCCTTCTCTGGAGGACCTCACAGGAGCAGGGTAGAAAAATATCAAGCCAGTGCCCAGACAATACCACGTGACACATGCTAATCGTGATGGGCGCCCCCAGGGCACAGTGACTCATCTGAGCAAACTGATGGGCCTACGATGTGCCAGGCAGAGGGCAGATGTCTCAAGAACAGCAACCATACTGTGTATTTCTTCTGACCGAAGGTGCCATCCGACATAAGATGCACCATCATTCTATGTACACGAAGACAAACGTGCTGCCAGTTTACTTACGACTCACCGTCAAACCCTAACGTCACAGACGCGTGAACATGTGAATAGCAAGAAAAGCACATCTCAGAATTGAGGAAACGGGGAATCGCAAGCACTTCATCTGAGTTGATGACTCCCTTTACCTCTACAATAATTCTGGGAGCTGCACCGTTCTTAATGTCAATCCATCCAGTGCCAACGGTGACTCCCAGCTCTGACCCTTATCTGGCCCTACTCTAGACCTCTCAGCCTGACCCTAAAAGCAGCCCAATCTGTAATGCTACCACCGTCTGTTCTAGATACATCCCAGCTCCCACAGGTACATTTTTATTCCAAGTCTAAAGATGGCCATAATAATATACAGCATGGTGACAATCGTCAATAATATTATAGCTAATATCTGAAAGTTATCAAGAGTCAATCTTAAAAGTTCTCATCCCAAGGGAAACAAAAAGTGTGACTTCGTAGGGTGACAAATGGCACTCGACGTTGTGATCGTCTCTCAGCATAGACACACATCGAATCACTATGTTGTACACTTGACACTAATGTAATGTTACACGTCAATTACACCTCAACGGAAAAAATAAAATAAGACGAATCAAGACGAACACAGTGAGCTGAATTGGCCTTTAGGGGATTTATGGCAATCCTTTGGCTGGAAGTGACAGAGCTGAAGCATCTGAACCTGAAATCATCCAACTCTGAATGAAATCCAGGAAGTTTTTCTCCACTCCAGGGAACCTAGCCTATGAGAGTGAAGGCTGTGGGTAAGCCCCGCCCCCAGGCTGTGGGTAAGCCCCGCCCCCTGATGGAGGTCGCCCTGCTCAGGTCCTGAGGACCCAGCAGGACAGATTCTTCCCAGAAGGAAGTTCCTTAGGCCCACAGAGCAAGAAGCCTGTACTGTGCAGGGCACACTGGGGTGCTTCTTACTTATGCAAAGGCTGGAGAGCCAATTTATCCAACGGGGGCGGGGGGTAGGGGAGCCCTAGCAGGACCCTCCCCGGAGAAGTGCAAGGAAGCCCAGGGTGAATGAAGCATTAGAAAGCGGGTATGGGAGGGGGTCCCCCAGGACAGCCATACCTGAAAAGAGGCTGCAGCACCACCCAGCTCCCCCATTTCCCATGCCCCACTGTGCCCCCCTGACCCGTCTTTACCCAGCCTGGGAGGCTGGCAGTCAGTCAGCAGCTTCTCAGGGAGCGTGCTGCTCCGCGGAGGGCTGCCCATGTCTGACGGCATTGCGTTTCTAGCACATTCTTCCTTTGCTGGAAGCAGACTTGTAGGGCCTGATCCCCAGCTCTGAGTGGTTGGCCTGGCCATCAGTCTACCTGCCCCATAGGCCCTCCAGGCCCAGCTGGACACCCCAGCTGCCGCAGCACCCCCCTTCCAGAGGGGACCAGGGTAATGGGATCTGACCGCATCCCACAGGTCAGCTGCATATCTCCTAAACACTGCACATCGTCCCAGGCACTGCAAAGGGGAAGAGGGGGAAGGGCTGGGACAGTGATTCCCAAATAGTGCACCCCCAGGGGCAGGTTGCAAAGTGCTGCCACATCTACTTACTCCGCTGTCTCAGCAGCAGCCCTGGGGAGCAGAACAGTCCAGAAGGCAGCGGGGCAGCCCCCTCCATCTGGTCAGGAGCCGGGCGTCTGGTTCTAATCCTGGCTTCACCTGCTCACCTATCTCTTAATAGACTCTCCCTTAGCACCTGCTAAGCACCACACGAAGACTGCATATGTGTATGTGAGCACACGTATGACACTTAGCACCTTCACTCTTAGGCATAAGAGTCTTTAGGCTTGTAGAGCCGTTGAGTTCATTTCTGAGTTCACATTTAAAGAAATGCAAGCAACATCAATTGTGTTCCTGCAAGGTCAAAGTCTGACGCCTGTGAATCAGGCCCTCGGGCTTCCACACAGCCTCCTCTGGGCCATCGTCCACGCAAAAGCCATTTGCCATTACTCTTTTAGTCTTCATGACATCTGCGGACAGGGCTATGGGTAAGCCCAATGTATAGATAAAAAAAAAAAAATGAGTGTCGGGGTTACATGTCAATTATACCTCAATAGAAAAATAAAATAAGATGAATCAGGATGAACACAGCAAGCTGAATTGGCCTTTAGGGGCTAAAGATTAAAAAAAAAATACTAATACTAAAAATCTTGCCCCACCAAGCTAACACAGACAGACAGGAGTCACGGTGACTCAGAAGCCCTTGCTGCAACCTCCATTCTCCCGCATCTCCTCTTGCCCAGCTACAGGTGGAGTGAAAAGAATGCAGGCTTTGGGCAGATCTGGGCTCCCATAATGCTTCTGCCACTTACAACCTGTGTGATCTCTTAATCTCCCAGAATCTCATTTCCTCATGCGCAAATTGAGATACTAATGCAAATTCACAGGGCTTTGCAATCTATTAAAGATAAGGACATCCTATCAGGACCTTCCTTATCTTTCCCCTTGAAGAGACCTAGGTTAATTTTCTGAGTCAAATCGAGTATCCACACAATGACTTGAGTCTTAGGAGTGTTTGGGGCCCTGGGACACGTTAAATCTGCACAGCCAGGATGCCTCCCCAGGGCCCCTTTAGGAGCCTGCCTCTGAGGGGGTACAGGTGTCTTGCTGCCCCTCCCGTCCAGGCCAGAATGCTTCCACTGGCTGAACAACTTCTGTATGCCGGAGACTTGCAACCACGCCTGCAGAGCAGTCCTAACAAGCCATCTTGACACGGATGAATCCTGAGGCTCAGAGACCCTGATAACTTGCCCTGTCACCCCAACCACCCAGCTATGGGTGGGTGAAACTGGGACCAAAGCTCCCAGGTCTGTCAAGTCCAAAACTTCATGGCATCCCAGTTACTTTCCCCAAGAACATCTAAGAAGATGGAGCAAACTCATTAGAAAAAAACGTCGAGCAGGACTTATGAATACATGCATGTAAAAATCAAACGTGATGTCTGCACTGGAGTTATGAGCTCTACGTGACTCCCAATAACTTGACATTTGTGCTCTGTGCATTGCAAGACTTTGAACTGTAACGATGATTTCCTGTCCCTGGTCACTGCAGCAGGAAGCGCAGATTGCCCGTTTTGTTTCCTCCTTAGTCATTATTATTATTATTATTATTATTATTATTTGCTGGAAATCTCCTTTGAGTGTAAGCTCCCTGAAGTCATGAACTTTATCCTTTTCTTCTCTGCACACAGAAAGCAAATGAGAAATACCTGTGGAGAGAGTGCCCTGAAAATATGAATCTGAAAGATAAAAAAATACTAATTTCATGCTTTATCACAGCAATGCCTTTGTTACTACTTTAATTCCTTATGAACTACTTTCAGTTCAGTTTCATTAGCATGCATTGAACGCCTACGGTGTGCCAGGCACTGTTAGGTGCTGAGGGACAGAGATGATTATAATTATGCTCATACACATACACACACACCACTTGTTTCTTGGGGATTAAGAGGGACGCAAGGCAAAGACTGAGAAGAACCTCACTGCAGAGATGAGAAGTGACTTAACACATGCAAGGGGCAAGTCTGGGGACTTGAATTCAGTCCTAAGACTTCAAACCTGAAAAGTGTCCATTCAGGACACCCTCCTCCACCCCACACCTTCCGCTGCTATCTGGGAACTCAGGAGAGCGAGTCATTAGCAAGGGGGACTCGTTTCCAAGGACACTGTTTGCCTGGGATGAGGTGTGAGTTGAGGAAATGAGGATGGTGGTAGGGTGGACGGTGGCTTATCTCAAGTTATTTGTTCGACTTTGGTGCTGTTTCCCTCTCATGCTGCCTGAGCGGAGAGGACAGAGAGATTCATATTTTGGAGATGCTGGGTTTGGATGCGTATTTAACTTTACAACTAAAACATGAATGTCATGTCTTTGCTCAAAATTAAAAATCAGAGATAAGAACCAAGTCCTCCTTAACCAGTTCCAATCCTGACCCCATCTGCAAAGATACAACTCTTGTTGGTTCCTTCGTGGACCTTCTGGATCTTTCTCTTGCATTTTTATTTCTCTCTCAAATATGATACACTCGTACTGTGTAGGCATTGTGCTGACTGCCGTCCAAGTATTAAGTCATTTATATTTGTGACCTCATAGAAAACAGTGCTGTGTCATGTGTATGTGCACACACACACACACACACACACATACACACACGTCACACTCTGCTGGAGTTCTACATCTGCCTGTCACTCAACGGTACATCTTGGAGATCTTTCCACATCAGAACATATAAGATTCTTCTCAGTGTCTGCATGGTTACCTGTCATGAGTGGGTGCTGGATTATTTCCTGAGTTCTTTATTGGTCGTTTCAATGCCACGAATATCTTTCTGGAAAACCTTGTATATAGTAAGAGTAGAGGGGATTTCTAGGGTAGATTTACTGAGAGGGTCTTAAATCTTAACCCTAGAAGGTTAATCTCTGAATCATATAGGGTTAGGCCCATCAGCCAGGGCGATGGGGAGGTTCTAACTGAACTCTGACCTGAAAATGGGCCCCTTCCTATCGGCTTCCTTGGGAGGTAGAGATAGGCTAGGGGTGACCTCCACCTTGAGAAGTGTGTGCAGCTTTTCCCCTGAGGACCCCACCCATCCAGCAAGTGATCCATCCCTCAGCTCCTCCGACTTGACTCGCCTGCTGCCAAAAGCAGACTTGGAGTGGCTTGTCCTTTGAAGGAGCAAAAAGGCCAGGCTGCAGGAGGAGGGGTCTTGTGGACAGGAGCCCCTGGGCTACCACGGCCCAGCTCAGAGCAAGTCACTGGGCTCCCCTGGCCCTCAGTTTCCTCAACAGGTCTTCATCCCGGCCCTGTGGGCCCACTGCTGCTTTACTCTGAGAATCAGATGAAGTAGTGGAGAATCACAATTCCTGAGGGAAGCAACATTTTCCTTGGAGATTTAACCCTTTGTTATGCAGAGAACAAAGCCCAGGCCTCTATCTCACTGCCCTAGATATTTAGGCTTCTCTGTCCCTTGATGAATGACTTCCTGAAACTTCCTGAGGGACAGCTGGGGGCCTTACTGCTAAAAGTCCCTGGGGCCGCTGGATGAGTTCTCTCCGCCTGCACTGCCTTCCTCACCCTGAGAAGGGGCCCTATTATCCCATCTTACAGAGACAAACCGAGCCCAGGGCGTTCGCAGGCTCCTTCTGGCTCCTACAGATCATAAGCAGCAGAGCTGGAAGGCAGCGTCACAGCAAAGCCGGGACCTCTAGACCCCACGTTGCCCACGAGAGATGTAACTCAGGTGACTGGGCCTGGGCTGCCACCCTGGGAAATAGCAGCTCTGAAACGAGGCAGCCAGCGCTCAGCACTGGTCTCTCTCGAGATGACCTGCCAGGGCCCGGCATTCCTGCGGTGCCATCATTTATTCAGCTGGGCCAAACAATAACCATCTCTTGACTTTCTTTGTCAGTGCAGAAGGTCGGGGATTGGTAACCCTGGTTTCAAAATCATCCCCCAAAGGGGAGGAAGGCCCACAGAAAATGCATGCCACGAGTTAGGACTCTAACGGACAGCCGTCCAAGCAGGAAAGCATCACGGGAGGCCAGCTGCATCCCGGCAGCTCTGCCCCCACACCCCTAAGTGGTCTTGAGCTAAACACTGACCTCCCTGCCCCTCAGGCTGCACCTCTGGGTAACAGAAATGTGTGTTTCCCAAACACAGCCAGGACTCAAATCAATGTGAAGAGTGGCAGGCGTCTGTGCTAAGAGGAAACGGCCATTGCGTGTCCTGATTGCTCCCCCACTTTGCAGACGGGAAAAGCAAGGCTCCAACGTGGACGTCACCCTGGAGGGTCTGGGGCGTCTTCACGCTTTCTCCATTCTCTCCATTCGGGAACCACTCAGGCGACAAGAGATAGCCATTCAGAGGTGTCAGTCCTCAGGGCCAAAGGTGACAGGCAGCCCGCCTGTGTACACAGGTGTGGCCGAGAGACACGGGTGTTACCTGCCAGCCAGCACTAGCTGCGCCAGTGACCCCGGCCAACTTCCGGGGAACTGCCTTCTGCCTCTGCCCCTCTGCTCTTTATTTCAGGAAAGCACTCACTGTGTTTAATTAACACCCTCCTGCTAATGGCCTTTGGCCTGGAATTTGGGGGGGATCTAGAAGCTTGCCAGGGGGGCAGGGGCAAGGGTGAAAATGTACTTTCCTTAAACAAAGAGTTATTTAGCACATCCATTGTGCTGGGCCTGTCTGTGGTCAGCTGGTGGGAGATATGAGCGGAACTGATGCTGATTTGGCAGGTGTGGTTCCAGGCCAGACACCTACGACTCTGGGAGAGCTTGCTCTGGAAGACAGGAAGGCCCCAGCAACCACCTCCAGGTCTTCAGAATGGGAGAGGACACGGCCACACGGTGGGACAGGGGGGCCGGATGTGGACATGCAGAACCAGCAGGGGACAGTCACATAGGAGGAGAAAACAGAGCCAGCAAGGGCACACGGCCTGAGCAGCACAGATCAGGGCCCCTCCGGGTGGCAACAATTCTAAGGGATGATGAGCGGAGGGAAGGCAGGAAGGATACCTGGTGCCAGGTACAAAGGTGTTGTCGCCAGGCTGAGGAGCTGGGCATGTCACTTGTTTTACAAGAGCTAGCATAGCAAGGTAGCCAGAAAGTGGCTTCAGAAGTGAAAGTGAGCTGAGTTCAGAGCCAGGCCTCGGCTGGGACACTTTGAGCAGGTCTTGGTGTCCCACCTGGAACGGGGCCCGCCTCCTAGAGGTGCAGTGACCACGCACGGAGCACAGGGATGGTCCTCTCCTTCCCTCTGCCTTTATCCGGCCAGAGCCTCAGGACCGCGCACCAGGTCCACGGGCTCCGTTTTCTAGAACGACCAGATGGATGCGTACTTCACACAAATTTAAAACACGGTCCCGCCAGCCCTCAGTGCTCGTTCTCACCGATCTGTGTCCCAGGATGCAGCTGGTGGCTCTCGCTTAGAACCTGAGCCCATGAAGAGACCATGTGTTACTAGGCTGGGTGACTGGGTGCGCTGGGACAGAGGTCAGTGACGCGAGACTTCACAGTGACTCCGGCCTTGTGAGCAAGAAGTCATCGACAAAGAGCTTCCCGTATTCAGCATCCATCTTCCACAGAAGGGCCAAATTCCTCGGTTGGGCAGAGAGCTTGGAAAAACGCAGCTCGCTCGGCTGCTACTTCACGGCACTAAGGACTTCTACAGTGAACAAGTTATTTTAAAAATTATTTCAAGTCAAACATTCACTTGATCACCCTGGTCTAGTTTAACTTGGAAAGCTCCTTTCTG
>PVKZ01007920.1:0-19299 GCA_004027375.1 Macroglossus sobrinus | reverse complement strand
GTTCAAAGGGTGACCCACGCGGGGCAGGCCTCAGGGAGGGGACGTCCCAGAAAGCTTGACAGAGGTCTGGAGGAGGGCTCTGTGTCTGCTTCGTTTTCCGGAAGAGGCACGTGAAGGGACTGAGATATTTGGACGTCTGTTTTTGAAAGCAGTTTGGGACACGGCTCTGTGACTGCTGTGCAGACATGACCTTGAGGGTGCAGGTGGCCGGTTTTAGCAACTGAGCAGCTAAGTTATCAAAACAGTTGCAGCCGTGGTGAGGTTCAACTCGCCCATCTAAAGTCAAGTTTGGGGGCTAGATTGCAAAGTCCTCCCCCTTTGAATCTGATCCACCTTTAAGTCTGATCCTCGAGTGTCACTTTATTGTCCCCCGCGATGGCGGAAGCCTGGGGGGCTGCAGATCCCTGCTCCATGGCTCGTAACAATGGCTGGTGTCACCATCGTCGCCGTGACTGTGAGAAAAGCCTTTATAATCTCGCAATGACGCAGCCTGTAGACGTCATTATAATCATTGTTCCCACTGAACATACGGGAAAATCAAAGTTTGGAAAGTTTATGAAATGTCCCCAAATCTGCCAGCAGTGAAAAGCAGCTCAAACCCAAACCCCAGCCCTCAGGCCCGGCCCCAGAACCTGGTGCTGTGTGATGCCAACTCCGTGCCCATCTGTGTCCCTTCTTGCCTGTAGGCTCCCTGGGGGCACAACTGGCCCCTGCCAGGGACAAGTCCCTTGGCACTGAACCCAGAATTGGGCCAACAGATGACACCCCTTGCTGATTAACGCGAGGTGCCCTCAGCTGTGTGGGGACTTAAACGACATAGGACAGTGCTTCCTCGTTACTGCGACTTGATCGCAAATGGCTGGTGGCACGCCCCTGGGAAGATGGATACACTTCATCACACGCATACATCAGCCGCTGCAATTACACACGCTCTATTACTCAACCCGAACATTGCAATAATTTACTTTTTATTTAAGCGATTTTTTGATGGAGCTTCTGCTGCCGAGAGGTTCCCAAATGCATCTGGTTTGTAATCAATTAAATATATTCCAACTATAAATACACACATGCGGTGACTTTTTTTAACTTTTAAAAGACACACATCTCTAAAAAGCCAATCTTTCTAAGAATTTAGACGGCGTGTGGAGGTTTTCCTCCTACACATGTCCTTTTTTTTTTATTATTGATAGTCCTGGAAAATGCAAGTTCTCTCAAGCACAGAATGTGTGAGCGCAGAGCGGGCCCTTTGCACTCGTCAGAGGACAGAAGTGGGACCAAGCCCAGCGCGGGAAGGGGGCAGAGGAGAGCTTAGGGCGCTCCCGACGCGCCCACGTCCCCGGAGCCCCACAAAACCACCACGGGGCCAAGGAAATTCTAATCAGAAAGCATGAGAGGACAAGACTGATGCAAAAAAAAAAAACCCGGAAAATCAAAAAGTCCAGTCACTAGGAAATAAACGGACCATGTTTTCAATTCATTACTTTGAAAACTCTTCAATCTCAACAAGTTTTACTGACGCCTTTTCATCTGCAGCTGCCAAGACGCGCGAGCTTCCCGGCGTCGGACAGACAGACAGACGGCTTTTCAATCACGGAGCAGCAGACACCGACCCGGGACCCAGCGAGAGAGAACGAGGGGCGGTGGGCGGAGCCAGCGCCGGAAGAGGGGCGGGGCGATGGGCGATGGGCGGGGGGATGGCTGCGGGTGGGCGGGGCGAGGGGCGGGGCGAGGGGCGGGGCGATAGGGCAGTGGGCGGGGCGAGGAGGGGCGCTGGGCGGGGCGGACAGCTCCCGCTGCTGGACACACGGCCAGGCGGGCGATGTGGGCCACGGCCCGGGAACGCGCACGGCCCTGCTGCAGCCGAGGCACCGAATTCGAGCAAGGACAGTGCAACTTCACCTGCTGCGTTCAATTCGGCTCTCAGAACCCGCGGCCCGGGGCAGGGGCCGGGGTCTGCGCACGCGCCCGCAGCTCCGCTGCGTGTAAGGGGTGGGGGCTGGACGGGGCAGGGGCCGGGGTCTGCACACGCACCCGCAGCTCCGCTGTGTCTAAGGGTTGGGGGCTGGACGGGGCAGGGGCCGGGGTCTGCGCACGCGCCCGCAGCTCCGCTGCGTGTAAGGGGTGGGGGTGGGACGCGGCAGCGGGTGGGCTGTGTCTGGCGCGGGACCGCACCATCCCAACCACGCCACCGCTGACTCCTGCGTGGCCCCCGCCAGCTGCCCTGCAGGACGCCCCAGCCCGTCGGTGGGGAGGGGTGCGGTCGGGGTGGGGGCCTCTCCAGGCGCCCCCCTCCCCATTCAGAGCAGAATCCTTCGGCCTCTTCCCCGGGGCCACCTCCGCCTAACTCTCCCGGCGTCCGCACAGGCGACCGACGGTGGCACTCGTTGACAAGGCCTCACGACGCGCTCACACCGGCTCCGATCCGGCCCCGCGGGGTCTGGAACCGACCCACACAACGCGAGCCCGCCGACGGCGCCGGCGCTGAGGTCCGCGTGCGCCACGCCCGCAGCGAGGCTGGCCGCCCCGCGCGCACCTGTCAGCCGCGGCCCGCGCTGAGAGCAGAGACGCAGAGCGTTTCACTCAATTGAGAGTCTACTTGAAATTAATGGAGAATAAATGTTCCACATTCAAACCTTTCGAGGGACAATTCTCATTAAGCCCAGGCTCAGCTTCATTTCCGATCCACCCGCGCAAGGAGCGACAGCTGCTGCGGGCGCTCACCACGGACGAGCCGCCGAGGCCGGCGGATCAAGGAGAACGCCCCCCTTCCGAAGGCCCCCCACGCCCTGGAAGCCGGAGTGAAGGTCACGTGGGGGTGCCAGCCTCCGGCCGCTCCCGACCCCCCTCGGTGGGCAGGGCGAGCTCATGGGGAGCCCCCGCGGTCCCCGCACACCACAGTGCCGGGGGCTGGCGCCCTTCAGCGCCCCACACTCCAGCGTCCGCCCCCGCGGCCAGCACGGCTCTGGCCCGGAGGCCAGGCACACGGTAAACGAGCCCCCCTCCCTCTCCGCCCCTCCCCCCGTCCTTCATGCGAGTTCACGGCCAGCAGGCGAGCCGGGGAGGGGACGCACCTGGGAATGGTGACAGCTGCTGGGACACTCGAGCAACCTCTGTGCAAACGTCTCCTAGAGGTGACCGATGCCGCCTTGGAAAGTGGCATTTAGCGGGACCGTTTCCAGTGGCCTCCAAGGGCCGGTGGCCAGCAGGAAGGCAGACGAGAGTGACTGGGGCGGCCCAGGCAGGGGTGACGCAGGGCTGGGGGGTGAAGAACCCCAGGACCCGGGGGCAGGCAGACTGGGGCTGGTCTCCTGCCCAGGCGGTGGCACCCTCGCTGTCCTGCCCGGGGGGACGCGGAGGGAGGGAGCACTCCCTCCCCCCCCCACAGCGTGACAACTCACACCCGCTCTGCGCGTGCAGGGCCCCGAGTGCCGCCCCCACCCACCCAGCTGCTCAGACGCGCGACTCCATAACGCTCAGAGAGAGAAAAACATGCGCGGACGCGAACGCACTTCAGACTCACCACGGGCCCCGCGGCCGGGTGGCGCCGGGCGCTGGGAGCTCTGGAGCGGGGTGAACAGCCACCGAGTGCTCCGCTCCGCTCCGCCCCGCCCTCCACCGGGCGTCCCAGCGGCTCGCGGGCTGTGCCCCGCGGAATCCGGGGCGAGGCCCCCAGCCGGCCCCGCACCTCGGCCCAGCCCGGCCCGGCTCGGCCCGCCCGCGGGGCTGTAGACATCTGGAGTTTTTTCAAACTTCCCTGAGGCTATGGCACAAATTATACATAAATGCAGACTAAGAAAAGCTAGAAGAGTGGCAATAATGTACCATACATTCAGCATCAAAGTGGAGCTTTGTTCAGTGACGTTCTTTTCAGGTTTCCAAGTCTTGACGAACAAGCCCGAGAAGGCACCTGCGGGCGGCCTGGGCCCCTGGCTGCCGCCCACGCTGCGCCTGGCGCGGTGCTGGAGGCCGCCAGCCCCTGAGCCGGTGGCCGCGGCCCCGTGAGCCGGTGGCTGCGCCTCTTACTCCCCGCACGAGCCTCTGCAGACCCTGCAGCACCGACCTGCGCCCGCCACCGCCCGGCACCTGCGGACGTCCCCGCGACGGAAGCGAGGTGCGCAGCAGACAGACAGCGGGCTGGGGGCCGGTCCCCCAGCACCCACGCCGCGGCTGTGGCCAAGGTGGGACCTGGCCCCGCCCCCGCCCCCACTGCAGTCCCACCTCTGTCCTGCAGGGGCGCTGCAGACCGCGGAGGGCGGACATGGTGGGGGCGGTGATGCCTGTGGGGTGGGGGCTCCGCACACCCATCAGCAGTGGTGGGGCTGACAGCGGCTGAGGGGACAGTGCTCATTGCACCAAACTGTGGGGTCAGCTGGTCGTTTAACAGGGGTCTTCCAGGAGTGCCTCGCTTCCAGGCACAGCAAGGCACGGGGACACCGGCCACCCTCCAAGGTCGGGCCACAGAACATGGGCCCAGTGACATGTACATGCAACACACACAGATTCACACACGCACACACACACGCACACACGGCCCTGTCTGGGGACCGTGCGCAAACTCGGATTGGATAAGATGATGTTTAAAGTTACATCCCCCCCTCCCCCGCAGGAAGTGGAGCACAGCTTTAAGTGTGGGCTTCCCACGGTGACTTCCTCCCAGACAGGACGACACGAACAAGAGGGCTTGACAACGGAGACAGCTGACGAACAGGACCTCGGCCAGGCGATGGAGGTCACCATCCCGGCGATCAATCACGTTGACAGAACGCACCCTCGGTGGGAGGTGATGGCGATGGCGCTCTCCCCTGTGGGCTCCCCCCCAAAGTCACACAACCCGGCCTGACCCCGAGCAAAGCGGCAGGCGCGGCCCGAGGGGGAGCATCCTGCACAGGACCTGTCCCACGCTCCTCACACGGCCAAGGTCATCGGAAAAAAAGGGACGCTAAGAAATTGTCACAGCTAGGGAACGCCTCGGGGGACAGGAGGCTAAATGAAATGTGATTTCTGAGGTCACGTCCTGGGACAGAAAAAAGGACACCAGGTAGAAAGTTAAGAATGAAGCACGGACTTTAATCAGAACGTGTCAGCATCGCACACTGGCCGTGACAAATAGCTCGGGGAGAAGAGAAGATGTTGTCACAGAGAGAACTGGCAGCGGAGACGCACAACACCGCACACCGTCGCAAGTTTGCGGTGACTCTACAATGATCCTAACGTTAAAAGTTCATTAAAAATTTTAAAAAATGAAAACATAGTTCCATCGAGTTGACTGCTCATATGCCCTTGACATTTGCAAGTTGACCTGCGAGTGTCATCCTGAGTTCAAACAGCGGAGTTGGGTGGACGTCCTGGCGCTCGATACACACGATCATCTTAACGGGAACCCGTTATGTATTTACAAGGCGTTCCGTACCCACCGCCACCCACTTCAAATGCAAGAACAGGTCAGCCGGAAATCACACGAATTTCTGGATTTTTTTTTTCCCCCTTAAACTTGCATTTCCATCCTCCTCCCACAGGAGTTTATCCCAATGGGAGATCGATGTTTACGCTTGAAGTTGTGTTATTCATCACCCTATCGGACTTCTCTGCACAAGAATATCGATACAAAATATATATATATATACACTTTTATTTCCAGTGACCATAGACGCTAAGTGTGAAAACGAATACTCTTCTGAATTGAAATTTTCTACACTATTACTCGTGCGCAATCAAAAAATAGCATCAATGTATATTTCAACAGATACACATCAGACGAAAGTAGTATTTTATTAGAAGTGCATTGTTTAATGAAATGAGTGAGGCTGATTTTGCTCAATGGCCCATGCGTCCTGGGATAACTCTATTGCTTATTACTTATCGAAGACCGGTCCCATTTCCATTTATTTTTTTTATCGATGATGAACCGAGAAAACTCGTTCCCCTAAGATGTGTAAATGAGGATGGCATCTTGTTACCGCCGTATCACTCAAAGCTGGGAAGCCCTTCCACGTTACAAGCTAAAACCACCCGGCACGCTGGCATTTGAATGAGCCGAAATCACCTGCGTTAAGGGGTAGGCGAGGCCTTCGCTCGAGGCTTCAGGTATCGGAACCATTTCCCTTGCCCCAACCTCGGCTCCCCCTTGGCGCCTTGGCTGTGCCAACGGGTCAGCAGCTTCTGGCGTCACCCCGACCGGTGGCTGCTCCTCTCACCTGGGCGTGCGTCCGGGTGAGACGCAGGAGGGCGAGTGAGGGTTGTGCCCAGGTCCGCCCCTGCCCTGCCGGGAGGGAGGGGGGCGCGCGTGGCTGGGGAGCAGCACCTCGCAAGCGCAGCGGGGTGAGGAAGGGCCAGCGGGCATGACGAAGGGGAGAGAGGTGGGTTCGGCGTCCTGGGCAGAGCGTCCAACTCGTCACCGGCCTGGACGGTGGTCCCGGCCCTGAGACTCGGTGAAGGCACGTGACCGGGCCTCTCCGAGCCTCAGTCCCAGTGTCCGTGAGGGGACCACGTGCGCAGCCATCGGCCCTGGGAGCGGGCATGGGGCGGTCTGGGCGAGCTGGCTGCGAGGGGAGTGGCAGGAAGTCACACGCGTCTGGCCCGGAGTCCCTGGCCCCTGCTCTGGGCCAGGTCCCAGCAGTGACCCAGGCACCTCCTGTGGCCAGCGGCAGAGGCCAACCCTTCTGCAGACCCGCGAGGGTGAGGCCGGCGACCATCCGGGCTCAGGCGTCCGGCCCGAGCTTCTCGCTGCGTCCCCACAGGCCCCTCTAGGCCCAGAAGCAGGGGCAGCCGTGTCCCCTGCGGCCCGTGAGCCACAAGCCTGTCTCTGCCATCGGAGGCAGCCGCTCACGGAATCTTATTTTCCGTTTCAGTCGAGCTACGAAGCCCATAACCACCACATTAAGAGCTCCTGAGGCGTCGTGACGTCACCTTAAAGAACAAAGGACAATGACTGGCCAAAAACAAAAGCCACAAAGCAATTTTATGCCGACGGGCCCTGCCACAGGGACCTCGAAACCAAAGGGCCGCGGAGGGGGCGGGGAGGACAGAAGGAGGCTCGCCCTGGCCTGCGCTTCCTCCGCCTCGCCCCGGGGAACCCCCGACACTCTGCACCCCGCGTCTGCGCCCCAAGTGTGGGTCTGGACTGCTCACGGCGCTGGCAGCCCGCCAGGCTGCCCCGGCGGGGAGCACCCTAATTAAAATTCACAGCAGACG
Organism: Macroglossus sobrinus; assembly: GCA_004027375.1. NCBI lineage: Eukaryota > Metazoa > Chordata > Mammalia > Chiroptera > Pteropodidae > Macroglossus > Macroglossus sobrinus. The sequence goes on along the minus strand of PVKZ01007920.1, from coordinate 12,108 downwards.
CTGCTGGAAACATGTACCGTCCGCACGGAGGAGAAACAGCGCAACAAAGAACGACCCAGGCCTGGGAAACTGATAAAAGAAACATTTCAAACAACAGCAAACACGGAAAAGGAACGGCGGCTCGGGACCGCTCCCCCAAAGAACAAAGAGACAGCCTCGGGGGGCCACGCGCCGCGCGCGCGGCTCGGGCGAGCGAGCGCCCCGGCCTCCACCTCCTGCGCCCCGCGGCCCTGCCCTGCGCCGACCACCAGTCTACGTCCTGGAGGAAAGTGGGGCGTCCGGCGCGTCCCTGTCCCCCCCGCCACTGAGAGCAGGCAGTTACCTCCGTGACTGGGGTGGCCCCGGCCGCGCGTTCACACGGGGGCGACGCAGGCAGGTGGTCCCCGGCTCCTCCCCCCACGCGAAGGCCCCGCCCACCCCGCCCCCACCCCAGCCCCCCAGCCTGGCGGCGACACCTGGCGATCCTGCGTGGGCGGCACTGGTGTCGCTGGCACAGAGAGTGGGCGGGGCAGGGAGACGCGCCCCAAGGACCCCTGCGGGGCTGCACGGCTGCGGGAGCATCTGCAGGCCCTGATCCCGCCCCGGGAACCCCGGTTCCCCGTGGGCGGCACCCCCCCCAGCGCTGCCCTGCTGCCCCCCCAGGAGCCCCCCACCTCCGTTCACCAGGCGACAGGGGTCTGACCCGCGCCGCCGCCCGGCAGAGGGCAGGCCGCCGGCTGGGACCCCGTGTCCACGTGGCCCCCTGGGCTGGTCGCCGGCCCCGAGCGCCCCGAGCCCCCCGAACAGCGCTGTGCCAGCATCCCCAGCGAGGGGACAGCGGCAGCGAAGCGGGCGCCTGCTGCCCCCCGCCGCCCCCCCCGCCCCGTCCCCCGCCGCGGCCCCGGCCAGATGTGCGGCGTCCAGTCCTGGCGGCTTTGACCCCGGCGGCCCGAACCCTTCCTGCAGGTGGCATCAATGTCCTCGCTTTGCTTCTTGGCACTCCAGGCCACGGGCGCTTTCTAGACCGAGAGTGTACAAACCGTAGGACTCCCAAGGCCCAGCGGGCGGGCCTCCCATCCCCCCACCCCCCTACCCCCACCCCGCTCCCGGTCACCCCGCTCCCGGTCACCGCGCTCCCGGTCACCCCGCTCCCGGTCACCGCGCTCCCGGTCACCGCGCCAGCCGCCCTTGCAGGCTCCCTGGGGCAGGCGGCTCCTGCCCAAAGGGCCACACCCGGGCCCCCCACCCCAGACGCCCCTGCTTCCTCCAGCCCGGCTCCGGCTGCCCCAGAAAATCATTCGTCTCGGGCAAGTGACAAGCCAGCTCTGGCGGGCGGTTCCAAGGGCTCTGCTCCGCTCTGCTCGCTTCGAGGGGCGCCCGCGCCTGCCGCCAGCCCCCACGGCATGCAAATGTGTCTGTAAACAGAGATACAATCACGGCGGATAATTGAAATTTCAAAATATTAAGAACTCCGAGTTTTAGGGATTTGGTTTTATAATAGAAATAAATAAAGGCTTGCCATATTGGCAAATACAAGCTGACAGTTAAGGCATCAGATTTGCATACCAAATAATGCACGTCCTGCCCGAGTTGCAGCAAACTCTGCTCGAACGCAGCGCGCCGCCGGCGTGGGGGAGGGGGCAGGTACAGCCCCGCCAGACCTGCCACGCAGAGGGGCCGCTGGGCTCCAGGACGCCCCGGAGACAGCCCCCAGGTGCAGGGGAGGGGGGCTGCTCGCTGCCGCTTCTCACTGAAGTAAGAACAGAAGTGGTGTCCCCTGTCGCTGCGCGGGACACACCTGAGAATCCGTTCTGGGCGCGCATAAAGGGACACGGCTCACGGGGGCCATTTCAGAGTGGGGACCGCGATGACAGCCCAGCCCGGGAAACTAAAGCGACCTTAAAACGGTTCAGGTGGACGGGGCCGGTCAGCCGGCAGGCAGGGCCGCAAAGACCTGCGCCCCACTGCGCCCCACCATGCCCCACCGCGCCCCACCGCGCCCCACTGCGCCCGAGAAGCCTCCGGGCAGCCCCGCTCAGCACCCCGGCAGCAGAGCATCCGTCCCTCCCCGGCCAGCGGGCGGCGGGTCCCAGAACCGGGCCCAGAACCGCGCCAGCGAGCGGCGCGGAGCGCAGGCCCACGTGGCCCGTCACGGGCCACCCAGGGAACCTGGTGCGGGGAGCGGGGAGAGGGGCCAGGCTCCCGCTCTGGTTGGGGTGCGGGCAGTGGAAGGGGAGGGGCCCGGGGACGAGGCCGGGGACCCCAGACACGGACACCTGGGACCCTTCCGAGCTCAGGGAGGAAGTGAACAGCGAAGCTTTGCAGAGAACCGAGGGGCGCCAGCAACCGAAGGGCCCCTCGCCTCGCGACCACCCCGCCCCGCGCCTGGGAGTCCCCAGATTCTCCGCGCACGCGCCCCCCGCACAGCGAACCCGTGGGCGCCGGCTCGTCGCCTGGCCGCAGAGGCAGCTGCGGGAGCTGGTTATCACTGTCTAACGCTGCTCAAAATACCTGGCCGACACCCGCCAGCCAGAGTGACCCGCCCCCTCTAATCCCTTCCCCATCCCAGGCAGCCTGGGACCCCGTCCCAGCCACGCCCAGCAGAGCCCCGGGACTCCGTGGAAACGGCGCAGACGCAGGATCCGTGAGCTGAGCCCAGCGAGCTCGGCGCGGAAAACTTCCAAAAAGCTGTGGAGTGTGTTTAATTAAAATGTGTCCCCTGGAATTGTCTTAAAATGACTGATATTTTACTGGACGCACAGGTGGGAATGTAGTTGTGACAGGTCAGCGGGAGGAGACGCCGTGAGCAGGGCGAGTGCTGTGTTAAGACCAGTGTAGAGGGCACTGCCTCCAGGAAGCCCTCCATCCCTCCCCAGCCCCTGCGATCTGAGCCCGACCTGGATGGCAGGTGTTGTAGCCTCAGTCTCAGCTTTCTCAGCCTGGTAGCATGTGGCCAGGCGGTCAGGTGACGAGGGACTGGCCGAGAAGTCGGACCTTCCCAGCAGGGGCCGTTGTGCTGAGTGGAGGGCGTGGGTCTGAGGCCGGTGGGCCTGGGCTGGTCCTGCAGCCACAGGTCCCATCGCTGGGGCGAGGCCGACGGCCGCAGGAGCAGCAGCCGGTGGGGACAGCACTGTCCCCATGCCCTCAGGCGGGGACACGCCTCTGCCGCCCACCAGGGCCAGGACGCCACGTGCTCCTTCCTCCGGCCGCTCCTCAGGGTGGCCGGGATCTGGGCGGCGCCCACAGAGGCATCCCTTTCCAGAAAGTGGGGTCTCGTCACCCCATCTGCACAACGCCCGCAGCTCTGCAGCGGGGCAGAGTGCCAGGTGCAAGGGTGCGTGTGAATATTCACAGCTTTTCATGCTATCTTTTAAATTAAATGTCGTGTTCTTCCCCAAGGTCAGCATACATTACTTTTAGAATCATAAAACAACATAATTTTTTAAATTCATTCATTAGGCGAAGACGAGCGACTTCACTTAGATTTAATTTGTAACTATATTAGTCACACTTCAGCAATAAAGCCCCATGAATATTCGGAAGCGGCTCTGTGCCCTCCCGAGCCGGCCAGGGCGGCCGCCACCCGAGTGCAATGTTTTGGAGCCAGGCAGTGGCTCCACGGGCAGCGGGCAGCGGGCAGCGGGCCCCGCGCAGGCCGCCCGGCCAGCTGGAGCTGGCGACGCTGGCAGCCCACCCACTGGCTTCTATTTCTGAATCAGCCCACGGCTGCCAGCGCCCACGCCTCCCGCGCCCGCACCTGCAGCAGACTGCTCCCCTCCGCTGGCTGTGCAGGGAAAGTTCCAGAACGTGGGCGAAGCGTGACACACAACGCCTGTGCTCCAGCAGCCCCAGCTCACAGCTTCCCAAAGAAAGGCCCAGGTTTGGGCTCGGTGCCACCGAGCAGGGACAGAAGGCTCCAGAGACCCACCCCCTCCCAACCCAGATCGGCCCGGGGCCCCAGAGCCAGGCTGGAGCCCGCTCACGGCCTCACCCCAGGCCCACGGACGGTGGGGTCAAGGACAGATGGCTTCAAAGTCATCCTCCCCCGATTCTGAAGCCCCCGCCCCCGGTCCCCGGAGGGTGTGGCGGTGGAGGACGGCCGTGCCCACCAGCACCCCGACCACTGCGCGGGCCGGCGGCTCGGAGGGAAGTGCCGGCGCCCTGTGCTGCCAGGGCCCCCCATGCCCATGTCGGGGGACGTCTCCCCGACCGGTGTACGTGTTCCAAGCCTTAGAGCTGCTTCTGAGGTTCAGATCACGTTGCCGGTCAGATGTGTGGTCGCCGGGAGATTCGGGTCAGAAATGCGATTAGAAACGAAAACACTCACTCAGACCAGGAAGGATGACACGCCGGCCGGCCGCCCACGAGGTGACAAACGCCACGTGTCACTCGGTTTCCATGTTCTCTAATGACAGTCTGATTCTAGGTGAGCGGTTTCTGCAAGTGCGATTGTGTAATTGGCGCATCTGTCTTGCTCCCGGTTTGACAAATGTGTCCTTTTAGCGCTGTCCAAAGGAAATCGGGGGACTTGGCTAATCGCACGTGAGCAGATGTTTTGTCCAGTCCCGCGCAGTCTTAATTGATCGGACACATATGCCCCTGAAGCTCTGACTGGCGTCGCTCCACGCCCGGGCAGAGCCGGGAAGGTAAGAGAAAAATATTATCTTCGTCCCCTCCCCTCTCGAGCCCATAGCCTTAATTAATTTAAGTGAAAGCCCATTTGACTGGGAGAACGGCAATTATTCAAACAAAACATTTCTACAATGTATCTCCGAGTTTGTCTACAATACATCTCCGGAGCCTCGCCAGGTTGTCACCGTCGCTGCCCTAAGCGGGCGCTCCCTGCCCTGCCACGGGGCTGATGTACAGCACAGGGCGCAGGGCACGGGAGCTCGTGTCAACCTCTGGAGACGCGCGGGAGGCCACCCCCCCACATCCCCCCGCCCAGCAAGCCGGGGTCCTGGTCCTGGTCCCCTCTCCCCTCCCCCCGCATCACACTGGCCAACGTGGCATCCCTGTCACCCCTCCCGCAGGAAGTCCTAGAACTGAAAAAAAAGTCTCAGAATTGCTAACCCGGACTTTGGCGACAGTGAGCCACCAGTAAGTAGTTCACGAGGTACTCAGAGTCAGCCTTGCCTTGGGCCTGCGGCCGCAGAGTCCCTGCCATGTTCGGAGTCCCCGCTGGCCCCATCCCGTGTCCCTACCCCAGCACAGTGGGGCCGGGCTCTTCCCCTGGGAAAACAAGTCGCTTTACTGATTCTCCTTTCGTGTTTAACTCTAGATCACCCCCACCCCATTCCTGTCGATTCTATTCCATTTGGGGCGCAGATAAAATGCTAATGCGATTCGAAACCCCAGAGCTGCGTGATCAGACTGACGCAACGCTGTGGCTGTCACCCCCTCGCAGCCGCCCAGGTCGCTCGGTTCCCTCCGTCTCCGGTTCGCCCTTCCTTGTCTGTGGGGCCTGCTTCACAAGCAACGATGTGTACGTGTCTTACACGCCCTGCCGTGTACTGACACACACGGCAGTGTGCCACATCCTGCGCTGGCTTTGCTTCCTGCTTAGTGACATACCCTGGGGACCTCCCCACAGCAGCTCACAGGGACCTCGTGCTTTCTTTGTAAAGCCGTGAAATAAATGCTTCGTGGTTTATATCGTCAGGGATTCTTCGGCTCAGTCTCCTACATCTGAGCATCTAGGCTGTTTCCCATATTTGTAACTACACTGTTGCGACAGTAACTCTGTAACTGGGTGTTTCTACATTGTTGGGCAGTGTATCCTCACAGTAAGTGCTAGAGCTGAAATCGCTAGGCCAGGAGGAGAACACGAACTTGAACTTGACAGTTTCCGCCACGCTGCTGATGGGAGATCAGAGTTGTAACAACCCGCATCCCACCAGCGGGCGCCCGAGCCCCTGTCGCCACGGTCACCAGCAGGGCAGGAAATTCCTTTTTAACATTTTTGTCAAATCAGTGTCGCTTCATCTGCTTCGGTCTCGGTGGACTTTTAATCGGCGTTTATTTCATGACTTAAGGGAGGCCGAGCGGTGGTGAAGACGCATCTTAAAACCACAAAACCTCTCCGCTCAGTTTAGTTACGAGTTGTGGCCCTGACATTCATGCCATTTGTCACGTTAATTAAGTATCTATCGGTAACTATTTTCTTGAGTATTTTTATCAGAATAATTATTACATCTTAGAAGAGATGTCTTCATTATCTAAACAGAAAAAAACATGTGTTTTCACCTCAGAACTAGTCATACGTATTGTGTTGTATTCGCGGATTTTTCTAATATTAAACCAAAACTGTGTTAGCAAAAAAAAAAAAAAAAAAAAAAAATCTCACTTAGCGTGGGATAGCATTTCACTCTGATAAAAATATTCAGAGTTTCTATTTTTCTTGGGTCCGTCTTTTAACTCGTGTTTCCAGGAATTTGGCAATTTCACTGAACTGTTAAACTGTGTCTCCATAAAAGGGTTTGTAACGATTGTCCCCGTGATCTCTGCAGTGACTGCAAATGCTTTGAAATGTCCTCTTTTGCAGCTCTGCTATTCCCTGATCTCACTGGAGACTTCCCAAGTTCCAGAGTTTTCCCAAAGAATCAGCACTGACTGTGTTAAAATCTCTGTATTCTATGTATTTTTCCATTTCATCAATTTATATTCTTATATTTATTTTCGTCCTTCCACTTTCTTTGGGTATAATTTGCTTCTTGAGATTGGATTCTTTGATGATGATTATCTTTTTTCCTAATATATGCATTTAAGGCTATACCTTTTTTTCTAATTAGAATAATTTAACTGCGTTAACTACCCCCTAACTTGTGTATATTGAATTTATATATTTTAAGACTCTCTCTATATTACAACTCATAAGACATTATAAGTATGCTTTTAAATGCACCCACATATTAACTCTTCCTTTGGCTCTTAATTCCTTTCTTTCAAAGCTGTGGAATAAATACTGGGAACGCCACGCCCCTCAGAGTGGCGCGGTCGATGGCAGCCTGTGGCTAAGGGACTCTAACCGTGCACCTGCCCGCGGGAGAGCACCAGAACTGGGGACAGAGGTGCCTGACGGGCAGCCTGGGACAACAGTAAAAACGGACATGCGTGCAAAGGATCCGTTTCTAAATACACTGGAACTCTAAATTACAGAAACGCCACGGAGGAGGTCAGCGGTGATCCTGCCAGGAGCAATACAGCCGCATTTATCTGGGTGTAATTCCAACGCCACTCTCCAGGGGGCGCAGGGGGATGCACAGCCCCTCCTCACAGAGCCCGTGCCCCGCGGCAAGGTTAACACACTGTTCCCTTCGTCCATCAACCAAGAGGGGAGGGGAGCCGAGGAAGCAGGGACAGGGAACAGAGCTGACATGGTTTCTGGTGAGGCTGTCCCCCCCCTTGGCCAGCAAGGGGTCAGCGCTGTCACCTGACAGGTGTTTGGCATCTTCTCACCCCCGTGCACCTGCTGGCCTTCTGGTGGCACGTTGCCCAGACGGGACTGTTCCCTCCTCCTGCCCTGAACACAACTCTAAGTGCCGAGGGGACAGGTGCATGCCAGCGGGGACCCAGCTCAGCCCCCTGTCCCCAGGCCAGCTCACCCTCACACGCTCAGGACCCGAGACGACCCGTGACTGGGGCAAAGGGCACCGGCGGGGACCCACCGCAGCCCCCGCGACGAGGCCCACTGCACACTCCCCTGAAAATGTTCTAAGTCGAGACTGAATCAAGTCCAACATTTTCAGCAAGATGAGCCATTGGGAAATGAGCCCTGTGAACTTCTCACATACACAAAACATGGGCGGCCGATGGCCTTGGCCACCGTCCGTTACTGCAGCCCCTGTGATGACGCTGTGACGCTGTGACAGCCCCAGGGGGAGCCTGCGGGCCGTGGGCGACCCAGTACCCGGCAAGGAGACCAGCCGAGTGCCCACCGCAGCGGAGCCAACCAGCAACAAAGGACAAAGCAGCCACTTCCGGAGGGAACCTGCCGGGGACAGAACCTGCCGTGGCCCTCGCGTCCAGCTTCCTGCTCCCTCGTCCGGCCCCCAAACCCCGCCTGCCCTCACTCCCCTGGCCTTGGTGGCCTGGGCGACAACTCTGGGCAAATTACATCCCTTCCTGCTGTCTGTTTTTGCCCAAGTTACTCTGGATGCACATGTAAGGCTCGGGGTCCCAGGGGGTTCCACTGTGCGAACTGCGAACGGCTCTCACAGAGTCCTGTCCCCGTCTGCCACGCGCCCCCTCAGCTGAGGGCGGAAAGCCATGGCCGTGCGAACGAGAGAGTAAGTAAAGGCCGCCTGGGGACGGCCCGCACGGGAGCCGGGTTCAGGCAAACCCGGGTTTCCTCCTCGGAGGCTGGTACAGTGTGACCGGTGGGATGGCAGGGCTCACGAGAGGACAGCGACCAGAAGACAGCAGGGCCGTCGTCCACTCTCTCTTCGTCTCACGTTTCGTCTTTGGAAGGCCCCGGACACTCCCTGCGAAGGGGCTCGGCGCCTCTGCTTAGAGAGGGGTGCTGGGCCACGCCCGGCGCCTGCTCAAGCCAGACTCGGGGGAGCCGCGGTGTGGGGGGCCTGGCACAGGGCAGGGACGGGCACAGGGCAGGGACGGGCACAGGGCAGGGACGGGCACAGGGCAGGGACCAGGCACCCGACAGGGGCCTGGCACAGGGCAGGGGCAGGCACAGGGCAGGGGGTGGGCATAGGGCAGGGGCTGGGCACAGGGCAGGGACCAGGCACACGACAGGGGCCTGGCACAGGGCAGGGGCAAGCACAGGGTGGGGGCGGGCATAGGGCAGGGGCTGGGCACAGGGCAGGGGCAGGCACAGGGCAGGGGCCTGGCACAGGGCGGGGGCAGGCACAGGGCGGTGACGGGCACAGGGCAGGAGCCTAGCACAGGCAGGGGACCGCCACAGGGCGGGGACGGGCACAGGGCAGGGGCCTGGCACAGGCAGGGGACCGCCATGGGCGGGGGCGGCGTCTCGCACACCAGGGCACAGCTCCTCGCCTTCCGAGTCCCCGCAGGGGTGAGGCGCTCACGCACAGGAGGGGCACGACGAGGTCCGCCTGCTTCTTTGGCGTCCGCTTACCAAGGGGCATGCGCCTCGGGGCTGTGGATGTAGGTGGTGACTCTGCGGCCCTAGGTGCCGCCCCAGGGATCTTACCAGAAGTGGCTGTCTCTGCGTTTTGAAGCTTTCCTGACAACGAGGCCCCTGCTGGGTCGGGGCGGGTGACACGGGCACCAGGGACAGGAGTTCCACGCCCTCGGGGCATCTGGGGGTCTGTGCTGCTCCCCGTGGGGAAGGCACCTCTGGAGCACAGCACGCCTGTCCCCAACGGCCACACTGGTGCGGGGGAAGCCGCCGTCACCCTCAGCACCCTCTCCTCACCCTCAGAGGGCTTGGGGACCGGGGACTTCCCACCTTCATACCACACACTTCAGAAAAATCTCATCGCCCCTCACGAGGTGAATTTTGGCCGTTGACAAAGAGCCAGACAATGATTCAACCGTCCAGAGCGGCTCAGAGCTAGAAAAGGTAAATTTTTAAAGTATGGATTGCATTTTTTTGTAAAGGCCGCTTGCTCTCACTGGTAGTTTTAAATGGTTTCTCCCTGAAGCACAAACAGAAATTTCACGAGATGCAAATGTTAGGGCACCTGAACTCAATAAATCCTTCTCCATTATCCAGCAGCCCACGCACCGCCTTCCCTAAGCCCGATCTCCCGCGTCAGGAATTAAACATAGTAACAGTCGCCGCACGCTAAGTGGGAGCTCACCTCACCGTGGCAGGAAGCACAGAGGAGCCTAATGTCTTTTACATTAAAAAAAAAAAATTCTTACAAAAAGCAGCATCACCCTCACGGTTGCTAAATGTTCCCTTGGGGAAAAAAAAATGCGTTTAAAAATAAGTGGTGTGTTTCCCTTCTTTCCATTGAACTTGAGCCTCCCCTGGATAAAAGTCGGGAGCACAGAGCCGCCGCGGGCCTGTCACTCAAGCGCCAACCCGGGTTCCAGAAGCATTTTTCTCTGCGAGGAAAGGACCCCATTCGCTCGAATCGTTCGGGGGTTTTTTGCCTGACATAACACACACTCGTTTGCTAGAGACAGACTAAATAACCCGGTGCCAGGGACCGCACGCATGTTCCAGCACGGTGCTGTGACAGGGGACGGGGAAACACAGCGGCGTCGGAAGGCCGGCCTCATCCATCAGCGGGTGCCACTGTGAACACCACCCGGGGGGCGAGGCCGCGGAGGGAAACATGGTTACCGACTCTGCTCAGGCGATGGGGGGCGTCTGTGGCGCGGAGCTGTTCGTGCGAGTCCCTTCGTGCATCACCGCGTGCGTGTCGGCCGAGCCAGGCCACACGCCGCAGCCGGGAAAGCTGGCCATCGCGGCCACGGCAAGGACGAAGCCTGCCCGGCTGAGGCCGCCTGGCCAGGGCGGGCACAGGACAGACAGCAGGGCCATTCTCACCTGCAGGTAACGGTCACTTCTGCCAACCCACTGGCCGGAGCTGTCCCCGCCCAGCGCCAGCCCGCTTCCCAGGGCGACCCGGCGTCCGGCCCGCAGCACTGCCCCGGCCAGAGGCCCATGAGCCCCGAGGTCCCGGACCGTATCGCTGCTCGTCGGGACGGGGGCCTGCCCACACTGTCCCTGGAGTGAGACAGGTCCAGCAAAGTCAGTGTTCTTGTCAGCGTTCTTCCAGAGGCCGAGAGCGCTTCTCAGGCAGGACCACGCCGCTGCTTCACGACGGGCTTTGAGAAGCGACGGTGCTGGTCAAAGCTGAGTGATCGTCTTGTTCCCAGCTCACGTTCTCAGCATCCGGAGAAGGTTTAAAATTCCTCCGGTGGAGCCTCAGACTGAACGTGACATTCTTAGGAAGGTCAACAGAGCTCGTGAGCTGCGTCCCAGTGACCAGCCACGCCAACGCAAGCACACGCAAGAACAAGATAGAAACCGCTTTAAAAGAAGAGGACTCTTTCCAAAGGGAATTAGTGTTGTCCGCAGCCTCTACGGTTCTTCTATTCATAATGTCCGTCATCCACTCAAAACTCACGAGGCACATGAAGAGGCTGATAAGGTGACCGGTAATCCAGCAAATAAAAATGAGCCCGCATAAGCATCCCCACGGATTGCCCACACATTGGAGTTAGCGCGTAAAGGCTTGTGAATAACTATGATTACTATCGTAAAGAAAAATGTTAAGTGGATAAAAGAATGAAAAGATTAAGAATTTTGAAATCGACAAACAGAATAAAACCAAACAGAATTCTAAAACTAAAAACACAATATGTGAAAATAAAATGCACGAGGTATTAAAATCAGACTGCACATAGCAGAAGATAATTGGCAGACTGATAGAAATATCAATTTAAAGGGGGAAATAGAGAAAAAAAAAAACAGAGACAGAACAGAGCACCGGAGACCCGCAGAAAACCATTAAATGGACTCACACACGCGAGCCTCGAACGATAGGACAGAAACGGCAAGGCAGACACAATGTTTGCAAAGAGGATGGCTAAGAATTACACAGAACTGATGAAATCCGTAACCTACAGATTCGAGGGCCTCAGCAAAGCCCCCAGAAGGCTACGTACAAGGAAAACTACACCTACAAGCATTACAGAGAACCTTCTGCAAACCCAACGTAAGTAGAAAAATCTAGCCAGAGGGGCAAAGGTCATATTACCTTCGAAAGCATAATAACGAGACTAACAGATGGCTTTAGAGAAGAAAATGTGGGAACACGAAGACAAGAAAATGACACTGGTAAAATAAGGAAAGAAAAACCAACCCCAACAAAAAATTTTACACCCGGGAGAAACGCCTTCAGAAATGAAGGAAAAATTAAGATGTCTTCAGACCAGCGAAAATAGAGACCCACATCGCAGGAAGTGTGTAACGGCCCCAGATGCGAGCCCAGAAATTCCTTAAGCAGTGAAGATGAGCACCTCAAAGAGTGAAAATGTGGGTGCGTGCCCACGAGTATTACAATACTGATAATAATGTCCGCATTCACAGCACATGTGAAAGTCAAATGCATGACAATGATAAAACAAAGCATGGGGAAAGACAGACCCTAACCCCAACCCTAACCCCAACCCTAACCCTAACCCCAACCC
>PVKZ01007919.1:0-19276 GCA_004027375.1 Macroglossus sobrinus | reverse complement strand
CCAAGTTGACTGGGCACCCCCCCTGCTCCCACACGACCAGCCTGTCCGGAGGAGGGCGTCATCCTCTGGAGGGAAATATCACTTAGTTCCACTCCGCTGCTCACTCATTCACACACACGGGTCGACACAGAAGCACAGATTATAAAGCACGCACGAAGCAAGGCACTGTGACCAGCGGTCAAGAGAGGAAACAGTCGATAGAAACAGAACCAGACAGCCCAGAGGTTGGATGTTTTAAATTATAACAGAGACTCTAAAATAAATATGAAAAGTAGAATCAAAAATGGTAAAATAAATATGAAAAATAGAGTAAAAACAATGGTGTAATGTAAACAGTCAAGAAATTTTCCTGGAGACATAGTAACTATAAAAAAAAAAAAAAAAAGACCTAACTAGAAATACTAGAAATGAGAAATGGGAGATCAGAAGTGAAAAAGCTACTGCCGGTTGCCAATAGCAACACAGCAGAGGACAGGAACAGGGACCGTGGACCGAGGGGAATTATAAACAGCAAACCTGAGCACGCAGAGAGAAGAGGGGTAGGGCGGGAAGGCACAGAGCACATGCGGGAGAGGGAACAGGAACGAGCAGCCCACCATGGACGTCACTGGAGCAGCCGAAGACGAAACAGAGCAGGCGGAAGGATTATGTGAAGAGAGGATGGCTGTGGAGCTTTAGAATCGCCAAAAGCTGCCGACCCACAAAAGCAAGATAACTCCAAACAGGAATCACTGTGTAGAAAAACACACTGAGGCACATCACAGTCAAAATACTGATAAGACGAAGGAAAAAGACAGTTTCCTATAAGGGAACAATGATACAAACAAATGAAAACTGAAAGACAGTGGAATGTTTGTTTGTTTTTTCCTGGTTTGTCCTCTAGAGCATCTTTTTGTTAATTTTTTTTTAGCTTTATTAAGGTATCCGTGCCATGCATAAAATTGCACATTTAACGTATACATCTTAATGCGTTTGGACATGGGCATTACCTGTGACACCATCACTACAATGTACTTAATAGATCTGTCACCTCCCAAATGTTTCTTGGGTGGGTTTTCATTGTTTTGGTTGGTTGTTTGTTTTTGGTTTTTTTTCGTAAGAGAGATCCATTGTTCAACATGGCACCGATAGGTAAAATCCAGCATGATGCACTTTAAAATAGAAAAATGATATTTTTAAAACATTGAAAGAAAAGTTTTACAACTGCCAGCTTAGATGACTATATTCATCAAAAATAGGTTTTCTGAGTGGAGGCAAAACAGACATTTTCAAACGGGTAAAAGCCGAGATGATTCTTATCCATTAGCTATTCACTAGAAGAAATACCACATACGTACGAACTTCCAGTTATAAAATAAATAAGTCACGGCGATGTCATGTACAACGTGGTGACTACAGTTAAAAATGATCAAAATGTATATTTTACATTTTTAAAAAAATGAGTCTGTGGTTGCCAGGGGTGGAGAGAAGGGGAAAAGGGATGAGTCGTTGGAGCAGAGAAACTATTCTGTCTGATGCTGTGATGGTGGCCACATTATCATTATACAATGGCCAAAACCCAGAGCACCTGTCACACAAAAGTGAACACGCTGTAAACCCTCAACTTTAGTAATAATGTATCGTTATTGGCTCATCACTTGTTACAAACATACTAACTACAGTATAACATTGTATCGGTATTGGCTCCTCACTTGTAACAAACGTACTAACTGTAGTAATAACAATGTATTGATATTGGCTCATCAGTTGTAACAAACGTAACAAACGCACCACACTAAATGCAGGATGTCCTAACCGGAAACTGCCCGTGGCTAATGGCTAAGTGCGGCAAGCGTATCCACTCTTCCCCCAGAGGTCATCTGGAGTAACTTAGATGCAGATGTGGGTTCCAGCCCCGCTGACAGGTTGGATTGTGTGCAGACACCGAGCGTCCCACCCTCAGCTTGCCCATCTGCGAGGTGGGTGTCCCAGGAGCCCTTTCCTGGTGGGGTCACTGTGTTAAGTGAAGCAGTGCGTGACTGGTGCTTGGTGCAGCGACCACAGATGGTTAGTAACCCACAATCATCAGTGGCGCTGTCGTCTGCAGAGTGGGCTGGCATGGGGCTGTCCGTGTGCCGGCTGCTGTGACTGCTGTCCTCATTGTGATTACTTTTCTCCAAAGCTCTAGCCATGAGTCTCCCTCTCCCCCACCCCCAAAGACATCTGAGCCATCCTCAGACCCTTGCCTACATCCAGTGTCATCGACAACGCTGACACTCTTCTGGTGAAGTTTTGAAGTGAGTTCCAGAGCGCTGCCGAGGTCTGGCCCGGCGGGGGCTCGAAGCCAGCACGCCCGCCCGCTCCCTGCAGCTCCCATGGCTGCCTGGCCACCTGGCTCTCAGCCCGCTGGACTGCGCGCGGCTCTCAGAGCAAGAGGGTGGGGGCGTAGCAGGGCCCAGTGACTGTCCCCTCCCCACACGCAGCCTGCGCTTAGATGGGGTAGTATTCAGACCAAACTCTGTCGTCATCTTTCCCAGCACAAAGCTCACGGGTGCCAGGTCCCGCCGGGGGTGTCCTGGGCAGGCTGCCAGGGACACAGTGCAGCAGTAGTGACATTTGGGGGTGAACCGGCCTGATGCCCGTGCCCTCCAGGTGGTCTTTCTTCTGGCGAGGGCCAGCCAGCAGTAATGAGTTGCGCATTTCATTCTCCTGTGAACAGCGTCCCCTCCCCTCCCTGAGGTTCCTTCAAGCACACAGACAGAAGGACTCTTTCTTTCACGGTTCCACGTAGGACATTGTCACGGTTCACCGTAATCATTTGCTTAATGCGTCTGCCTTCGCCAGCCCAGAGGTCAGACGATGTCAGCTCTCTGTGACAGCGGGTACAGCTGGTGGCCAGAGAGGGTGCTCCAGCACCAGGGACAAGTGCATGAAAGGATGTCTGGGTAAGGCCTTCGTAGAGGTCAACCCCTTCTGGGGTTAGCGGGTTCAGAGAGGAAGTGAGGGGCAGACCAACAAATGCCGGTGACGCCAGGTCAGCGGGTGACACAAGCTCCCCTTTACCACAGGAAGAGAGAAGGACGGGGAAGGTCACTACCCACAGGAAACTGTGTGTCCCAAAATTGTTTGAAAAACTTTTATATCTAATTTTATATACGACTCACCAATCCATAGAATGAGAAAACGTAGGTTCAAAAAAGGCTGATGAACATTATCCAACTAGGGAGCGGCAGACGTCATTATAATTAATTTAATTATAAACACCAGATCCCACTGCATCAAAAGCTCTTGAATTTTTATCTAATAGCGTGTTGCCTCTAAAGCAGCATTTCAAGGAATTTAGACTGGTGTTCTTCTATATCTTTATCTCCGGTACTAGCAGATGATGGTCTCAAAAATACTTTTTGAATAAACGGGATGGTGGGAGGCTATACGGAGGCGTGGTGCATGGACTATGGGGTATATGAGCAAATGGGGGAGTGAACGGATGGGTGGATGGACCAGAGGGAGGGCATGTGACTTGATGAAGGAATGAAAGGATAGCTGAGTGAATGTAAGAATTAGCGAATGAATAGATGGAGGGGTGTGTAAATGGATTAATAATACATACACGAATTGTGAATCGGTGAGTGAATAAATGGATAAGTATGTGAATGAATGGTGCCTGCGGATAGCTGGATAATATCAGAATGAATAATAAATTAACAGATATAAATTAATAGCGAAAAATGTGCAGGACCGAATGAATATGTAATAGAAGTGATTAGTATAATATATAGCAGATGACGGGTTGAATAAATTAAAGGATGCTTCAGTGCATTCGTAGATAAATGGATCTATTAATACGTCTTTGGACGAATGGACAGAGGACGATTGCGGAATGAACGCGTAAGGGCTGGAGCGCACCGATGGGTGCGTAGCTGGATGAGGGGCCGTGAGCGACAGATGCCGCAGACAGCCCTGCCGGGGAGGATGGCTCCGCCTTCTGCAGAAGCCGCTCTGTTTTCTCCTGGACCTCTCGGAACTGGGTGAACTGGGAAAACTGGGAGCTGCCGTGGTGCCTCAGAGCCCTCCCTCCCCCGTGAGCTGGGGGCGCCTGTGCCCAGCGCTTCCGGGGTCCCTGGCCCACCTGCTCCTCCTCTGGGTCTTAGCCCGCCAGGTGTGGCCGGCTTGGCAGGCGGGACACTGGGGCGGGATTCACGTGATCACAGGTGTGGAGAGCTGGATAGATTAGCAGGACGGCTGCGCCTTGAGCACCTGCCACGCTCCATGGTCCCGTCGTGTGTGCTATAACAACGCACGAGATTCTGAGTGTGGGTGACCCCAGCCTACAGATCAGGGGTTCAGCGTCTCATCCAGCGTTACAGAGTTGTGAGGGGTCTGGCCTCAGATCCAGATCTATCTGATGCTTGACCTTTATGCTTTCATCATGTATCGTACGGTGATTTATAGGGTAGGGCCTATCTATAGGCAGATATGCACATATTCATATGTATTTTATATTATAAATAGATGTTACTTGTTTCATATGCATTTATATACAGTGTATATTTAATGTCATATGAACATAAGTACTTCTAAATTAGACATTATATAAATTCATAGATAGCGTGTTCATATGTTAGGTATTTGTTATTTACAAGATGTGTCATAGATAGTATGTATATATCTTTTTACATATATAAAACTTTTCTACTTTTATCATTATTTTCCTAGTCACATTTTTGGGCAACTTTAAATAACTTACCTGCCATCTCCAGATTGTGGGTTTGGTCTTCACTCGCTGTCACGCGTTCATTTTTTTTCCTTAGGGATTCACTGATTCCCTTGGCGCGTGCAGAGGACACGGGGACCCAACTTCTGGTGGGTTCCGGAGCAGCTCCGTGGAGATGGTGCCGCTGCGCTGGGCTCGGACGGTGAGTGGCTCTGATGTGTCGAGCTGGAGACGGAGAGGCAGTGACGAGATCACTTCCTGTGAAGCCGGGAGGCCACGTGCCCGTTCGCCCCGGGGATGCTGCCCGCAGAGAGGGTCCACCCACTCGGCGCCAGCAGAACCAGACGCTGAGCCCTCAGAGCCTGGGGAAATGGGTCCGGAGCGGGGGGGACAGAGAAGCTGCTGCTCCAAAGCCCAAACTCCCCAGGCCAGGGCGAGCTGGCCCTGAAGAAATGACATGAGGCCACCACCCTCTGCCCGTGTCAAGAAGACACTGAATAGCAGTGTGCACAGGGGCGTGTATGAACCCGGTCTTCAGGGAGCTCCGTGGAAAACGGGAGCCCGGAGCTCTGCCATTTCTTCGACTTTCTAGTCGTTACCCAGTAAGTGTGCACGCTCAGGACCCTCTTTCCGTTCGAATCAATTCAGGTCCCTTCTATGGGTGACGAAAAGCAAGGGCATCACCTCTACCGTGACGAAACAACCCCCTCCCAATCATCCAGCACGCTGATTAGCAAGGGGAGGAGAGATCGGTCTGTTTTCAAACGTCTAGTCTGAAACGAGGAGAGTTCAGAGGAGACCCACCAAACAAAACCCAACACGCAAAAGGTTGTTTGGGAAGCATGCTGTTTATAAAATTTGAACTATAGGTTGGATTTGTTCTGATTTGGACCTCTTGCATGATTACGATTGCTGCGAAGTAATAATAAGCTAATAACGTGGAACAGCAACAAGAGAGTGCTGGGCAGGCTTTTGGAACCTGAGTTTTATTCCACGTCATCAGGCCCCCAGTCACGCAGCCCGAGTCCGGTGTCAAGCAAACGTTCCCCAGGTCAGAGAAGTAGGAGGAAGCGGAACATTCTAGCTCCTCCTTGGAGATGGACAGGGTTCTTACAAAAAAATGCCTTTAGGTTCGTGAAGTTAAGGGAATGAATTGCTATTCAAAAATGTTGAATGAATCATGCCTGATAATGGAACAGTTTATTTGTGGAATATCTCTATCAGCCGTTATGGGGATTGGTGTTTCCTGGATGAGACTGTGATATTTTAATCATTAAAAAACAAAGTACTCAGTAGTTATCTCATTACAGATAAGAAAGAAGAGACCCAGAGGGACAGGGTGATTTGTCTAAAGCCGACAGGTAAGCCCCACCCTTGCAATCTGATCCCCCATTCGTCTGATCCCGAAGCCCAAGGTCCCCCGACAAGTGGATCTCAACGAGACTTGAACCTCGGTCTGGGCGTGTGCTTGACCGTTCCGGTTAAATCTTCCATTGCTGCTGTTTGGAGGGGTTCCCTGTGGGTGTTTGCAATGACAGGGAGAGGGCAGACCTTGAGTCAAGTCTTCTCAGGAGGCAGGAGGGCATGACCCCCTTACCTAGAGCAAGAGACTCCCCTGCCAGTGTGACACAGCACGAGGCCACCAGGCTGAGGAGGAAGAGGCACAGACAGAAAACAAACTGCCTCAGCTCTGGGCTGGACCCGAGATACAGACCTTCCTTTAGGCAACAAGGGAGGCAACTTGGAAGAAACAAAGTTACGAAATCAGCAGTCACCTTAAGAAACGGATAGTCAAATAATTTGTTAAATGATTTCAAAGAGTTCCTTAAATATCTGAGAGAGTTAACGCAGCTTCTGACATGTTTCAAAAAGGTGTTTCTTCTCAGTCCACCAGAAAGAACACTCTAGACAAATAAAGGCTGCCTTTTACTCACTCACTCACTCAGTCACGCCGTCAGCGTTTCTTAAGCGGCTTTTATATACCAGACATTACGGTAGGCGCTGGAGACACGCAGTCCGTAGCATGTGGGGCATGAGAAGGACCTTCGTCACAGAGTCTCAAACCGCATTTCCTATGAACCACTCGGAATTCTGCGGCACGAAGGGGATCAGAGCTGGTGGGCCCCAGGGGGCTCCGCGCCCACCTCGGTCTGGACACCTCTGCTTTTGCAAACTTAGTCCTGAAGCGATAGTTTGGGATCTGCTGTGTAAGGCTTAACGAATCTTTGCAAGTGAACACAGCCGTGAAACGGAGCCCCAGTGTGAGATAGAGAAAATCACTGACACTTTGAGAACTCCCTGTCGTGTTCCCTCAATGAAGGGGTCTCGGTGTCTCAGCGTAAGAACAATTCAGAATGAAACTCACCTTCGAGGGGGGGCAGACCTTGGGACGGCGGAAGCGCTCACGCTGAGCCAGGGGTGCCAAGATGCTCTAGTTATGGATTTGGGTGGTAGGTTTGTGGGCATTTTCCTCCTTTTGGTTTATTGATTACATATGTTATCTGTTGTGTGTGCATATATATGCGTTCATTAATCAGTCATTTTATCAGATGGTGATCTAGGCATGTCCGTATAAATTATTACATGATTAAAAAATGAAAGCCTATATTCATAAGATTTCTCATGTGTTATTTATGGGAGGAAATTTGTGAATATGATAGGCATAATACGATTTTTAAAAAAGGAAGAGAGATATATAAACCTTCTTTTAGTTTAAATGGATATATTCTGTCTTTTTCTTAACACAGACTGGGCTGTTCACTTAATTAAACCTGTGTTGTTGTTGTTGTTGTTTCAAAATGAAATATTTGAGGACAAAGTACTTAAGGGTGCTGGGTGCCGGAACTCAGCCCCAGTCCGGCTGAGAGCTGCTCAGAAAGTGGGTGACGGAGGGCAGGGAGGGGGCAGTGGCGGCTGAGACAGGTACGCAGTGGGCTCTCACCTGCCCCCGACCGTTTCGCAAAGCCCTGTCCCAGCTGGAGACGCCCACTCTCAACACAGCGTGTCTGCCGTTTCCCAGGGGGGCTGAGGCTCACAGGCCAAGCCCGAGGACTCGTTATGGCCGCCCGCCTCGGTCCGCGTCTGCTTTCCCTTAGCCGAAGCGTGGTATATTTCCTGAACAGACGTCAGGCGTCACTCAGTTTAAATCTCACAATGCCGTTACTGTGACGTTCGTACTCTGGTCCATATTTTACAGATGGGAGAGCTGAGTCTCAGAGACGTTAAGTAGCAAACGGATGGGGTGGGTCGTCATTCTGCATACAGCCATCACCATGGCTCATGTGTCCTTCTGCCAACGTGACCCGCCACCGCCCCATCCACAGGTGTGTCTGCCCCTCCCCTCTGAAAGCAGGTGTCCTTTTGTGATGGCCTTGACCTGTGCAGTGCTGTGGACTTGAGCCCATGTGATTTAAGGTCGTGCAATCAAAGCTGCTTCTGACCGTCTCTTTCTCGAGACACTAGCTTTGGGACCCGGCCACTGTGCTCTGAGGACGTTCAGGGTACATGGAGAGGCCACATATAGGCGTGGCCGGCCATCCCAGCTGAGGTCCTAGCCAGCAACTAGCACCGACTGACACACACGAGAGTGAGAAAGCGTGCAGAGAGACTGCCTCCCAGCCACGCCTGAGTGCACGCGAGACCTCGAGTGAGAGCCTCGACCTGGGGCCGGTGACCCCCAGACCACAAATAATGATAATGATGATGATGATGATGATGATGATGATGATGATGATGATGTTGGGGTTTTTCATTGCGCTGAGCGAGAGTGGTTGGTCTCTCAGTAAACCGATGGGCGTTAAACCCCAGACTTGGGAACTTGCATATCCTTTTCCTTCTGTTCACACCTGAACTCCTAGACCTGTTGTCCCAGGTGTAGTGACAATTCACCCCTCTCTGTCTCAAGGAGCTCAGAGTTTGGTGAAGCAGGCAGACGCAGAGACGGATGATTACAGGGCCGAGTGGAAAGCAGGAAGGTCGAGGCAGATGGGCTTGGGACACTATAGGGACGGCAAAGAGGGGCACCTCAGAGGTGGGGAGGGGTGGCCGGAGGAAAGCTTTCTGAAGAAGAGGTTGTCTTGAAGGCAAGGGACAGAAGTCCAAGAGGATGGCACGCGTCTTGCAAAGACAGAGAAGCAAAGAAACAGCTCAGTGGATAGAAGGACCAACGTCCCAGCACGACTGCCCTGGCCTCGGAAGCCAGGTGCGGCAAAGACGAAGTGGGCATGGCGGGCTGGACCTACTCCCTGAGAGCGAGGCGCGCCACCTCCAGGATTCGGGTTTTGCGTGTCACACGGGGGGCGTGGGGTATGCTGGCAAGACCACCGTGCAGGCGAATCGGGTGCTGAAGGCACAGCTTCCCCGAGCCCTGTCCTCCCGTACCCTCAGCCTCTAGCTCTGGGGCAGAACTAGGAACCAGATTACAAAAGGGGAAGAAAAAGGTTCACCTATGATTCTGGCTGCGTTTGTGCCGGGATGAGATGGCGCACGCTGGGGGCAGCCGGCTGAGATGACGGATGACAGAGCAGGCGCCACAGAGAGCCCCAGCCTCGGGGAACAGGAGCTGCCCCCTACGTGAGCAACAATGATTCATAGAGAAGAAAAAAAAAATAGAAACCACATGAATGACAGGCCCGGAAACGATCCTTCCACCTTCTAAAACAGACCCGTGATTTATGTCCGTAATAAAAAAATAAATAAATAAATGAAATCCCTGAAAGGAAAAAAAATAAGTGACACTTCATGGAGGAGGAATGCGAGCCGAGGCTATACACATCCTACTGACAGATGGAGACGTCTGCCTCACGAACATGTTTGTTACAAATGTTCGAACCCGGTCATTAAAAAATGCTCATTTGAACCATGAAAGGTGCAGCGTTTTACCCTGACAAACATGACGAGGGCGTGCCGTTTGCAATCTGGCAGGGAAGTGAGGATGGGGGGGGCGACCCTGACGAGCTGCTGAGGGGTTCGGGGGGCCGGACTGATGGAGCGATTACCCCAGAGGGAAGACAGGTAGACTTGGGGGAGGGAAAACGGTGCACGGCCAGGACCCAGCAGGGAAGCCGCAGCTTCATTCGTGGTGGCAGGTGACGGACGACTCCAGGTGTCTGGCGGTGGGGTTCCAGGTGGGTGACAGGTGTGCACACCCGGTGGGCAGGGGCGCAGGCAGAATCGGGCCACCTCATGAGCATACGGCAAGTATGAGCGAAAGAAATAGCATTCATCTACGTTCAAATTACATACGCAGAGATCGACCTAGCGCATCCTACAGGGAATGATTTCGACACATTATAGCAGTTAGAGAACCTCGGATGGGCTTATGACGGTGACGCTGGTTCCCCGTGACCTGAGGGGTGCAATCCGTGCAGCATTCTGCCTCTGGGCTTTCTGCACCCTCAAACGAAGAGACGCTTCCGGGGAGCCTGCGTGTGGCACGTGGGGATGTGTGGTGGAGCCGATGGGAGCGGACGCGCCTGGAGGAAGGAGAAGACAGCACGAGGAGGAAGGGCCTGTCACGGCGAGGGATCAGAGGGGACCGCAGGCCGGTCCAGGAGCTGCGACTTCCATCGTCTGTGGGCGGGAAGTCGCTGGGGACAGGGCAGGGGAGGCTGCTCGGGGAATGCGAGGGCCCACGGTGTGAGTGGCCGGGGAGAAAAAGGCGTGTGGCTCGTGGTCACACGAGGTCATCGATCCTCAGATGACCTCTCTCACTAGGTCACTGGTGATGCTGCAGACCAGGAGAAAATCCTCGCAATGCGTGTAAGACTGGTATCCACGCTGTAAAGAGACACCAGAAACTAACAGCGAAAAGTCGGACCACAGACGCTCTCTGCCGGCACCGGGCGAGCTCCCGCGACTCCAGGGAAGTCAGTCAACAAACGCGCAGAGCTGCAGGCGCGTTGCGGGGTCACCGGTCTCTGCAGGCACCGGCGGCGGCCGCGGTTACAAGCCGCGTGGACCTCACGGTGCCCTCGCCGCGGGGCAGCTGGCTCGGTTGCCCCCTCAGATCGCCCAGGGGAGCCATCTGAGAGGGGGCGCAGGCCCGGCTGGCTTTCGGTAACCGAGCCTCAGACGCCCGCCGTTTCTGCTGTGTGCACGTCCTCGGAAGTGAGACGCCGAGTCCACCCCGTACCAAAGGTGGGGGGTTACACAGCACACGTGCTAGGGCTACCTTACAGGCGGCCCATCACTGCGTGCGTGTGTGTGCGTGTGTGTCTGTGCGTGTGCGTGTGTGTGTGCAAGAGAGAGAGAGAGAGAGAGAGAGAGAGTTGGTGTCATATACAACAGCAGTCCAATCCAAACTTAGGTAGGGAGAGGCTGCACCAGAGGGTGACTGCGGGAGCGGGAGGGTCTGTCCAGTAGGGCAGAGGACCACGAACTCCGCAAGCATCTCGGAGTCGGACAGGAAGGGTTTTT
The DNA here is from genome assembly GCA_004027375.1 of Macroglossus sobrinus. NCBI lineage: Eukaryota > Metazoa > Chordata > Mammalia > Chiroptera > Pteropodidae > Macroglossus > Macroglossus sobrinus. The sequence goes on along the minus strand of PVKZ01007919.1, from coordinate 8,166 downwards.
CTTTCATAGCAAAGGACTCTGGAAAGAACCAGTGTGGGAGGTTCTCCCCGAGGCCGGCCCGTTCCCAGGAGGGCCCTTACAGAGGGGCTCAGGGACCATTCCCAGGAGGGCCCTTACAGAGGGGCTCAGGGACGGCGGGGCAGGGCCCGTGCGTGGGGGGAAGAAAACCCTCACTACAGTTCGGTTAAGAAGCATTCTGCTCTTATTCGCCAGTGGGGACAAGCAGTTCAGCGATCAGATCACGGGAACTCGGAGCGTCTGCGTCTGGCCTTGTCACGGCCAGCGGTGCGCCCATGGCTGACACCCCCGTCGGGCGTGGGAGGGGGTTCTTGCAGTGAGCCGGTTCCTGGGGTGCAGTGAGGTGGACAGGGGCGGCTTCTTTAACGGCCTCTGTTCTCCGGGATCCCAGGCTGAAGGAAACGCCAGCACCGTCGGTGACGGAGCTGGGGTGTGATGTCACACCGAGCTACGGCGTGGAAGTGGCACGGGCCTTCACAGGTGGCTGGGCTTCCGCTGACAGCGCAGCTGAGGCCAGCGTGACTCGGATGTGCTCAGCTGCTCGTCACAGGACACCCCGTCGACGGGCGGTGCCAGGCGCCTCCAGGCTCTAGGTCAGCCTCTTCCACCTCTGACGTCACAGAAGGTCACTGCTGCTTCAAGAACCTGCCACCGCACAAAAGCTTCTCGAGACGGAAGCACGCACATCTGGCCGAAAAGGCGGCTTTGCTCTGTCAACGGGGAAAAGCTGTCTCACGAGGGACATCCCAGGCTTCCTTGCCACCAACGGCCACCTTCGGCGTGAGTTTCAAGGTAGGTGAGCATCACCTTCAATTGGCCTAAGCTCATGAGGACCCCTCCTCAGGGCCTAGGGAGAGACCACGCCCCACAGATGGAGGTCGCTGCCACCCCAGAGACGTGAGGATTGCGTTAGCAGGAACGGAGTTGGCGAGGATGGTGACACGTGGCCGAAGCGAAACCAGAGTCCGCCCGGGACCCTTCAGACGGAGCCCGTCTGTGTGACTCAGCCACCTAAGCGGCCCTCGAGAGGCACAGCGCAGGCCCCCTGGGCAGGGGGCAGACTCAGGGTCTCTGGGATGGGCCGGGTCCCGGCCTCGGCAGCTCTGAGATCGTCCCCGGAGACGCTGATGCCGCCGCCCCGGGGAACGGGCCTTCGAGGACCAGGTGTGGAGAACGGGGAGCGGTTAGAAGCTAAGCACGTGGAGGGCTCCCTGCTCCCTGCTCCCTGTGGGACGGCGAGCCCAGAGGGCCAGCCGAGAGGGTTAGAATTTACACCTGCTGTGGCCTGAAACACCCCGTCCAACTAAAATAGAACGTGAGTCAGAGCAATGGGAGGTGTTTTTGTAGCCCTATTAAAAAACGAAAAGAAATGGGTGAAAAATATTTTCAATCATAGATGCTATTGAACCTACTTAAACATCTAATCAATATAAAATTATCGATGACTTTTTCAATTTAAATCTTTTAAATGTGACGTGTGTTTTGCAACACGTTTTCATTCCTACTACCCACGTTTCAAGTGTGATGTAGCCACATGTGATCGCAGCTGCCACAGTAAACAGTGGGTTTACGTGAGGGTTTCCTCAAACGCCACCACTGCCACCCTGGGGGGGGAGGCAGGGAGGGTGACGAGCACCGTGGTTTGGCTAGAGGGGCCGAGGCCCTGGGAGTAACAGCCTGGGGCCGCCGGAGGGATCTGGGTCCATGAGGTGAGCTCGTACCATTTTTTCATATTAGTCTGGCCCTGTTCCAATTGTTCTTAGTCTCAACTATGCAGAAATAAACACAGACCACCCAGATGAGGACAAACAGAGGTTATCTACTGAGTGCTTTCCTAAGCAATCGATTCAGCCACTGTCCCTTGCTTTGGGCAGAGAGTCACAGACAGGCAGAGGGATGGGAAAGCTTTCTGTGCCCTGATTGGCGGTTGCTGGCACCCAGAAGTTGGCCGGTTGACTAGGAATAACCTGTGTGTGGCTGGTTTGGGCACGTATTTGGTTTCTGATGGTTGGCGCAGAGGGCGAAGGCAGGCAGCCCGCAGGTGCCAACTGAGTCCCGGGTGCTCTGGACGGCTCGCTGCAGAGCTGGTGGGCTTCCTGGCTGGGGGCCGCAGAGACTCCCAGCAGCATCCAGTGGGCAGCAGCCTACTGTCGTGTGTGGTTTGGCGATTGTCTGCAGCTATATTCTGTCTCTCTGCTGGAAAACAAATCCTTGCTTCGTGCAGCTAATGATCACTGATAATCGTCAAGGACCTTCTTGCTGGGAGCTTTAGGGCCCCAGGCTTTCTTCCTGGTGTTTTCTTAAGCCTCTCCCTGAATCGCACCTGGTTGAATGATGGAAACCTTCGTGCTGGACCCAGCTCTGCTGTGCGCAACTGTGGACCTCGAAGAAGTTAGTTCACCCCCTTGTCCTCCATCTCTTCATCTGTAAAATGGGGCAATATTATAGTAGCTCTGCATCCTATAAAATGATACTTTTTTTTCTATATGGATGGACGTTTTCTGTTATTGCTGCACATAAAGATAAATAAAACATAGGCCTGCTTTCAAGGAGTTCCCAGAACTGAGGAGTGAACAGACTTGGGAACAGGGATGATGACAATGGTGATATTGGTCCTGGTGATGACGGAGATGATGATGGAGATGATGACCATCATGGGAAGGATGACGGTGTTGATGATGATGGTGGTGGTTTGATGGTGATGGGAAAATGAGGATGGTGATCATGATGTTGATAGGAATGTTGACAAGGATGACAATGGGGATGACGATGGACATGTCGATGGGGATGATGATGGGGATGACTATGGACTTGTCCATAGGGATGATGATGGGGATGGTGATAGGCACGTCAATGAGGAAGGTGATGAGCGTGTCAATGGGGTTGTTGACGAGGATGATGATGGGGATGATGATGGGTATGTTATAGAGATGATGATGGGCATGTTGATAGGGATGTTGATGAGCATGTTGATGAGGATGATGATGGGCATGTTATAGAGATGATAATGGGCATGTTGATGGGGATGATGATGGGCGTGTTGATGGGGATGATAATGGGTGATGATGATGATGGGCACGTTGATGGGGATGATGATGGGAGTGTTGATGGCGATGATGATGGGCATGTCAGTGGGGATGACAATGGGGATGATGATGGGTATGTTGATGGCGATGATGATGGGCGTGTTGATGGTGATGATGATGGGCGTGTTGATGGGGATGATAATGGGTGATGATGATGATGGGCACGTTGATGGAGATGATGATGGGCGTGTTGATGGGGATGATGATGGGCATGTTGATGGGGATGATGATGGGCGTGTTGATAGTGATGATGATGGGCATGTTGATGGAGACAATGATGGGTGTGTTGATGGCGATGATGATGGGCATGTAGATGGGGATGATGATGTAAATGATGAAACTGAGCATAGAGCCTGTTCCAGGCACTGTTCTTAGTTATTTCCATGCTTTTAATCTTTACTCTATTTAATCTTCATAACTCTTAGAGCAGCTACTACGATTGTCTTCACGTTTATGAAGAGGAAACCGAATTTTAGAGATAGTAAGTTACGTGAGATCAGATTTCTAGCCAGTTGTGAAACCGAGATTTTAACGTCAGCGCTTTTGCTCCAGAGCGAGTTCTAATAACCTCTTTGCTCACCTGACTCGTGCTGTTTTCTAAAACGTGATATATTGTTACAGAAATGTGTGAGATGTAGGAACAAAAGGGGGCATGTGATTCTACAGGGAGGGTGAGTCTGAAAAAACCTCACAGATGTGCATGCTGGTTTTAACCTTTTAATGACGAAGAGAAATAGGGAGTGTACTACAGCGAGGGCTCACGGCCCCCGCTGGGGCACATTATGAGTGAGATTTAAGGTTAGGTCTTATGCACGATACAAAAAATTTATATGCCTTATAGTCAATAATTTGGTAACAACTACTTATAGTGCCAGATGGGCACTAAACTCATCAGAGAGTCACTTTGTAAATTATATAAACATCTAACCACTATGCTGTACACCTGACACTACTATAAAAATAATATTGAATGCCAACTGTAATTGAAAAATGAAATTAAAATTAAAAAACCAAAACAAACAAACAAAAATCTTCAGTGCCTTTATGTGACTGGAAATAGCACTGCACGGCTTTGTAGTTGGCTTGGCCTCTTCTCCCTCCAGCAGGAGGTGACTCGTTAAGTGTCTCGATGTTTGTTCTGGGCCGTCCAGATCTCACGGGAGCTTTTGGGAGTGGCCATGCAACTCTGTAAGAGCATGAGGGGAAGGCCTTTGGCAGCTTAGCCCCATGCGGAGGGAAGTGGCACATCTACAGCAAAGGGACAAAGCCTGTGGATGTTCTTCTGCACCCACCTCCTGCATCCCCTTAACTCCTGCGACGAAGCAGGACTCGCCCTTTCTCTCCTGTCTCAGAGAACTCATTCGGGGTATTTTGCTGAGTTAAAAAAATTTTCCCCCCAAAACCACGGGGTAAGAAATTCTTTACCAAGTCGTAGATATTACAGAACAAAGTTTACTCCGCCCTACAATTGGTTAATTACATCTGTCTACTTTTAGGGTTCAGAGTTAACTTCCATCTTTTAAAAGGTGATTGTCTTTTATCTTCCATAATGTATGATCCAGCCTCAGTCAGGGCACCCTGTTAGAGTAATAACCATAGCAACGCTTTGGAAAAACATAAAGTCTTGTATTATGCACATGGGGGCTGAGTTCTCGGTGTCTGGGTCTGATTTGGGGCGTCAGGGGAAGTGTCGCCCAGGAACGGTCAGTCAGTCCCTGTGGCCGGGGAGGAGGCTGGGCTGTCCCATGTGCCACTTCTCCTCAGGGTCCTCTCACCGTGGGGGCATGGGATGCTTCGTGACGGGAGTGCCCTGCTCGCATTCCCGTGCGTGGCCTCGCGCTACACCTCTCCTGAGAAGAAAGAGGGGAAGGCGACAAGGACGAGAACAGAAGAAAAAGCAAAGAAGGAATGGAAGTGAGCGAGAGAAGGGGGTGGAGGCGGTGGACACACGCCCGGGGACAACCTCTGTGTCTCTGAAATGCACGGTCCCATTTCAAAGGTGACCCTAAACCGGCCTGCGTTCCCCTCTGTAGTGTTCAGCATGAACTCCCCCGTCCCCCTCGAAGCCCGACGGTTGTACGGACCCACGATTGTCAGAGAAAGATGATAATAATGAACGTCCAGTATCGGCCTGGGACCCGATGTGAGCAACACAATACAGGACTTTTTAAAGAAAAGGCTCCTGACGGCCAGCAGGGGGCAGCAACGAGCTTCCACGTGGCGCAGTGGTCCTGATGGGCGGCTGCCGTGGGGCCCGGGAAGGCAGCAGCACCAGGCAGGAAGTCCTGGGGGTGAAGACGGAGCATCGCAGCACCACGTGGGTGGGGCTGGTCCGCAGGCGGGTGCAGACACGGAAGGGTGACACACGCACCTGCAGAAGGGGGGACATCCAGGCAATAGGTCCCATGGGCTCCGAGCAGCTCATTCTGGTGGCTGCCATGTCTTGCAGGTGCTTCTGCACGTCCTTCTCTTGCCGCACGCACGTGCGCTGCTAGGCGAGCCGCTCGCCCACCCCCCGGCGGCAGCTCCGCGTGAGAATCGGGAGGAATGAATGATAGCATCCACCTTCAGGGGTTGTTACTCAATGAATTCATTAATCCACCCACAGTGCTCCGTGTGGTGTCTGCCAAACACTTAACCGTTTTGTAAATGTTAACTATGAGAAATGTCTTCGTTGTGATTGCAGGAGACGTTTGCAGTCTCATGAACAGGGGACACAGAGATCACCAAGACCTGCCCCAGGGTTCCCAGCACCCTGGGGCCCCCCACCCAGCCTGATTTCAAGTCAGCAGCTCTCACCATTGCCCCTGTCACCACGGAGCTGGTGAAAGGGGCTGGGGGCTCTCACCCCAGTAGTTTCTCGATGTCATCCTGCAGAGAGCACCCGCTGGGACCTCGGGAGAGCATGGCCACAAAGCGCCTCAGCAAGGGGCACCCAGAATACTCCCCGAAATCCCATCTGAGCCTCCCTGTGCCGCCTGCAATGTGCCAGGGCTGTCCCCGCGTTCCGGCCTCTGAGTGCTTGTCATCCCCCGGCACGGTGTTCAGATGGTTAAGCGACAATGTGCTACCGTCGAGCCAACCTCTTCAGTCCCCAGCCCCGGGCGAGCGTCCCCGTCTTAGTGCGCTCAGGAGCTGTCGCAACATACTGCACCAGGCGGCGTACATGCATCGGAAACGCTTCTCTGCCTGTTCAGGAGGCCAGAGGTCAAGGTCAGGCGCCAGGCTGGTCAGGTGAGGGGCCTTCTCCAGGTTGCGGACCTCTCGCTATGTCCCCACATGGTAGGAGGGACAAAGGAGCTCCCTGGGGTCTTCTGTATGAGGTCGCCAGTCCCCCTCGTGAAGGCCCCGCCCTCCTGTGCTCCTCACCTCTCAAAGGTCCCGCCCCCTAACACCATCACGTGGGGACTAGGTTAACACTCTGACCACAGTCCCCGTCAGCTTTGGCACAGCCCAACGCCATGCTCATCTGCCAAGGTCTCACGCCCTTAGCACACCTTTCTGTTCATGTGACGCAGACTGTGTCAGCAAGAACAGCAAGCTTCTGTGGCAGCAAGGCCCCCGTCTCCCCATCTCAAGTAGGACTCATCCTCGGTCCAGAGGTGAAGCGTGGCAGGCTCCATCTGGAGGACTGCTGGCAGTCCCCTGTGACTCCCCCACCCTTTGTGAAGTCATCAGAAGTTCCACACATTTGTAAACACAGTTCGAAGGGCAGGCAGCAGCTGGCTCCTTCTCGCAGGAGAGAGGGTCGCTGTCAGCGCAGGGAGGGTTCAGGGTCTCGGCCTTGTACGTGACCACCCAGCGCCCCATCCCTCAGGGTCCCCCCTCTCTCCTCATCAGTTCAGTCCCCTGACTCGGCACCGGGGAACGGACAGACTCACCATCCCACGATCGCTGGTTCCACCCGCGTCCGTGTCACAGAGACGTCTCATTTGCCACCCGTAGCCTGAGTTGGGAACCAAAGCTTTCAGTGTGTCCTTCCCTTCAGAGATGCCCTCCAGGCCAGCGAGGACCTACCAGCCCAAGTTTCAGCTTCGCTACTGATCGGGAGCGTGAATTATCGAATCGGCACCTCGCCCTTCACCTGCGTGCATCATGCGTGTGCATCCAGGGTACCCCCAGACGGAGCGGGACCCCAGTAGATACTTGACGGCTGAATGAAGGAATCATGGCAACCCCTTTATGGAGGAGCCTACGCATCAGAAGCGTCCCTGAGCTGGAAATGGCATGACACACTCTATAATCACACACTTCATAACTAGAGGATAGTTTCAAGATAATCTTTTCTGTTATTTGAGCATACACTCAAACCCCAAAGTGCCCACATCAAAAATGTACAGCGGGAAGAGTTGTCACAAAGTAAAGCATTTCCTGGGTAACTGCCCCCCAGGCGAAGGGAAACTAGCAAACCAGCGCCAGGACCTGTGACCCTTTCCAGCCCCGACACCCGCTTCCAAAGATAAACGCAGCCCTGATTTTTACCACCGAAGATGAATTTTTCCTGCGTTTGAAGCATACGTGCACACACACGCACCCTCGCACACGTCCACCACACGCTGCATGCAACACGGTGGGTGCCTCACCGCGCCTGGGCTGGCCCCCAAGCTCACTGGTTTCCCCCTGAGGTTTCGTCAGCACCGCTCTGCATGGCTGCGTTTAGCTCTCTTCCTTGGTGTCCTGTGCACCACCGTGTGACTGAGCCATGTGTGTTTATCCATCTCACCGCATGTGAACATCGGGTGGCGTCCAGTTTGGTGACACATGGCGCTGCTATGAGCATTCTTACACACGGCTTAGTGAAGCGAGGGCTCTCATGATTACCCAGGAAGGCATTTCTGGGCAACAAGGTATTCCTTTGTTCAGGTTTTCACAGATCTTGCCAACCTGTTTTACGAAATGGTTGTCACAATTGATACTCCTCCCAGCCTGGGGTGAGCCCCGGTGTGGCTGACAAATGCCCGCCAGCACTCAGCACTGTCAGTCACTTTCATTTTCGCCTTTTGGCAAATATGGGGGCATGTCCTGCGATCTCATTATCATTGAAATGTGCATTTGAAAAAAG
>PVKZ01007918.1:0-19358 GCA_004027375.1 Macroglossus sobrinus | reverse complement strand
TCTTTCGTTCTAAATTCCTTTTTTAAAAAAATATTAAGAGACTTTCGTGTCCCTCTCAGCAGTGTCCCCCAAGAAAGGTTGGAGTTTGGCTTTCCTGAAATAACCAGCCATCCTCGCTCATAAGCAGCGTGCCCAGATGTGACGGCACAGGTGACTTGCAAAGGGCGCTTCGTAATTTACACGGTGGCTCACCAGCGGCTTCGAATAAGCAGGAGTTACGGTCGTCGTCTCATACTTATATATTATTTATCAGTGGTGACGACAAAACCGATACGCGGGCGTTTGCCTAATCCTATTTCAAGCGGAGGGCTTCGAGGAGAACTTTTTTCTTTTGATTCGTAGAATCGAAAGCAACACCGAGAAGTGAGTCAACGCACGTTTGATTTGGGCGATTTTGGCGATTTAGGGACAAAATACTGCATCCTGTTTCCTGTCTGGCTTCTGTGCTCCTGATTCGTGGTTAAAAATTCCAAAACAAAGATAGTTCAAGGCACTTAATCCTATAATGTCTGGTGCGCACGTAATGACGATGCTGTAACTCTCGCTAGTCGCTTATGTGTGATTGGCTTCTCATTACACCATCTGTCCTGTGCCCCAGAGTACGGAATCAAGGTTATATTTTTATTAATTTCTTTTAATATGTATTTTGAAAATCTACATATTTAATAGGAGAATATTGGATATTTACTAACTTGTAATAAAACCGTATTTAAATATACGTACCATAGCAGATTTAATGATTGGAATATCTCCATGTGTACGTGTGTGTACAAATATATACACACATATGCGTATACATAGATATATACATGTACGTATATATAAAACTTTTTTTAAACATCATGTATACGTAGGCAAGTTTAAGCTCTACCGATATGGGAAAAATCATATCTACATATGATTTTCAAAAAAGTACGCTCCACTAGAAAGCTATAACCAATACCGGTCTGGAATCTGGAGGATTAAATTCCTTTCTACCGTGTACATAATTCACTTAAAAACGTGCCATTTAAATCAATAAACAGCCAGCCTGTCGCAGTCACAGAATTTTTAACTTTTCCGTGATTGTTAACTGTAATCCCCTATTACACAGAAAGCATCCACCGGAAAAAAGTCAGGTACTCCTGTGATTAACCGTACCGGTTTTAAATCCAATAGAACGTAATAAAATCAGATCTTGCAAACGCGAGCATTAATTTCTATTAACTATTTATCTTTTTGTACAGTCCGTGGCCCGTCATAAATCAGATTACAGCGAGCCAGCCTGGAGCACAGCGAGATTCGCCATCTACCCCTGCTGACGTGGTTTTTCATTCCCTGCCTTTCCCCTGTGGAGGAATGCGTGGTGCGAATTAATGAGGTCGGTTTTTCTTTCTGATTCCCTGCATTTAAAACGAAGAGGCAACTGCGGCTGTTCAAGGATTCAGATTGGAAGGAGACCAGGAATTCTGCGTTGGGTTGTAGGAAGGGAGCAGCCTCAGCCCGTGGTCCAGAAGACAGAGAACCCACCGCAGCTCATTCAGTGGGTGGGTTTGGGGGTCTCTCATCCAAAGCCACTGCTTCACCAGGCTTTCCTTGTGACTGAAGATGGCCAGCTGATCTGGGTTTCCTTCCTTCTGCCCGGGATTTGGCTTTACCTGGCATATTTCTCAGGGAGGGAGAGAGATACTGCATAAAAGTACAAAGGATTTCTACTGAAAACTGTGTGTGTGTGTGTGTGTGTGTGTGTGTGTGTGTGTGTGTGTGTAGAGGGGAGGGGCACAGGGGGCCGGAGGTTGTAAAGTGTCATTCAGGTGCTACGTGCGTCCTCTTGCTTGACTGTCACTTCTGCACTGAAGGTCCTTCCTGTCAAACAGTGAGCACTGGGAGGGCAAGAGCTGGCTCTGCTTCTGCAGCATCGTGCAGTAGCTGGCGTAAAAAGGCACTCGGTTGGTATGTGTTGAATGATTAAGGGTCTGTGAATACGTAGGTGTGATGGCTGCATGGATGGATGGATGGATGGATGGAAAGATGGGTTGATGGGTAGATGGGTGGGTGGATGGATGGATATATGGATGGATGGATGGATGGATGGATGGATGGATGGATGGATAGATGATGGATGAAAAGATGGGTTGATGGGTAGATGGGTGGATGGGTGGGTGAATAGGCTGGTGGATGAGTGGATGGATGGATGGATAGATGGATAGATGTATGTATGTATGTATGTATGTATGTATGTATGTATGATTGAATGATGGATGCATGGATGCATGGATAGATAGGTGGATGGATGGTTGGGTTGGGTGGATAGGTTGGTGGATAAGTACATGGAAAGATGGATGGGTGGGTGGGTGAATATGGATGGGTGGATAGATGGGTGGGTGGATGGATGGATGCATGGATAGATAGGCAGATGGATGGATAAATGGAAGGAAGGATGGATGAGTGGGTGGATGGGTGGATGGATGGATGGATGGATGGATGGATGGATGGATGGATGCAAAGATGGGTGAGTGGGTAGCTGGTTGAGTGGATGAGTGGATGGATGGATGGATGGATGGATGTGTGGATAGACAGGTGGATGGGTGGATAGCAGGGTAGATAGGTTGGTGGATTAGTGGATGGAAGGACACGAGTGGGTGGATGGATGGATGGATGGATGGATGGATGCAAAGATGGGTGAGTGGGTAGGTGGTTGAGTGGATGAGTGAATGGATGGATGTGTGGATAGATAGGTGGATAGTTGGATAGTAGGGTGGGTAGGTTGGTGAATTAGTGGAAGGAAAGACACATGAGTGGGTGGGTGGGTGGATGGATGGATGGATGGATGGATGGATGGATGGATGGATGGATAAATAGATGGAAAGATGGGTGGCTGGATGAGTGAATGGATGGATGCATGGATGGTTCATAGTGTGTAAAGCAGGGAAGAAAATTAGAGAAAGTTGCCTATTACATTCTTTAGAAGTTATTCAAAATACGTATAAGACAGGGTGGTCCTTCCACAGAAATGCTGGACCAGATGAAGCTTCTGGCATCAGGCCTTGCAGTCTATGACTCTGAGGACACACGGCTGGAGGACAACCTTCCACTCTGTGTGCAGAGAAGCTCGAGACAAGCCCTCGGCCGTTCCCCATCTGTCACTACAACGCGCCCTGAGCACGAGCCGAACCCCCTGTGTCATAATCTGTCTGTCTGTCTGTCATTCCGTCCTTATTTTAAATGTAGCCACTTCTTCCCATTGAGGCAAGAATGGGCTCTCGGTTAAATGCAAAGAACAGAAAAGCTCCTTTTAAAATAGTTCTACTTTGTTTGGAGTACTTGACAGCACCTCTAGCAAAACACTGTATTCAACCACAAGTCACCAGACAATCCAAAGTGTTGCACAGGACGGGGTCCTAGCTTCGGAGAAACGGGGGGTTGGGCACGGCCGTGGGGAGCAGAAAAGCTGACGGAGAAGCTATAATGTTTTACCTGTAGCAAAACTCATGCAAATGAATTAAATCCTCAGAAAGAAGCCACACGGGCTGATGGGTGGGTGAGCTCCCCGGGCCAGCGTCCCCAGGGGGGTCCCCGGTGATGGAAATAAGGGTCGAAAGGACCTTTGGTCGCACGAAACCAAAGGGGTATGTGGAAGGATCAGAGGGTTCAGTACCAGATTCCAGAACAGTGTGCCGGAAACGCAGCGCGCTTCCTGTCATCTCAAACAGCGCCTCGGGCGCGTCCTCCCCAGAAGGCGTTACGCCGTCGTCGAGATGCTCCCGTAACCGGGAGACTCGTGTGTCCTCAAACGCGCACCGACGGCCGTGGAAAGACCTTCAGCGGTTTTAAAATGGCTTTTCCTGTGCTACCCTATGATTTCTCCAACATTCGGGGAGGCGGCTGCTCGCCTCAGCGGACGGACGGACAGGCCGAGGGACAGGCCCTCAGAACGGGCAGTGTCGTCCGGGTCCATCGCGATCACCTCCAGCTCAAGTGCCCAATCGCCTTCCCTGTCACTACGGGGAGACAGCAGGGCGGTCCCTTGAGGTCCAACGTACCATCCGCCCGCCAGGTGCACTTGTATCCCTGTCTGAGAAGGAAGCGTGCAACATTGGAAAGTTGCTTTTCCGTTCTGCAGCTGTGCCGTCTACAAAACGCGACTCGCGAGAGCAGCAAAGCCGTGGGGCGCTGTGGGAGTCGAGTAGATTAAAACTCGTGCAGCCTTTCTGGACGGGTGCTTGGCCAGAGCGCGCTCGCAGCCGACGTCCACCGCCATCGCTGGCGCTGGCTTTGTGCTTTCTTTGGGGAAGCCAGCTGGTGGTCGACGGGTGAGGCATCTGCATGCAGCCTGAAATTTGTAGCCTTTTACCGGCTCCCGTTGGAAGCAGAAAAATATTTGAACTGGCAGGCAGGGATGCGAGCCCGGTTCACCTGCCAGGCCTTGCCCACCTGTCCTCCAGCTCTGCTCCACCGGCAGCAAACACACACACACACACACACACACACACACACACACATACACACACACACACGCTCGCTCTCTCTCTCTCTCTCTCTCTCTCTCTCTCTCTCTCGTGCATTCATGCAGACACTCACACACCTGCTCACACACCCATCACCACATGCCAGGAGTGATACCTTCGCTCACCGAGGACGCCGGCCTCCCGGCAAAGCCGAGGAGCGAGCAGGAGGCCCCTGTGAAACCAGAACCACGCACTCAGAGCCTCCTCCCCCCAGCGAGGCGGGCCTCGGCGTGTCCCCTTGAAGGACCCCATGCCCTGAGAACCGCCTTCCCCAGTGGCTTCTCGTGGGCACACTGGAGGTAAAGGTGACAGCTGTTCAAACAAATGACCGTGCACAGGTGTGTGAATTAGTGCGTGAATGGTGGCAGTGGCTTGGGGCGGCTGACAGGAAGTGCCAGGTCACCGGGGCCCTAGGCAGCACCCGGGGGCGTGGCCACTCAGCCACGTCACAATGGCCTGTGTGACCTCACAGAGGAGGCCGTGTCCCCAAGGGGAAGTAGCGCCAGAGCAACCACAGGACACCGCAGATGCTACTGCCACAGCTCGCTGCCTCCATGTAAGCAGAAGGCTCCCTGTCACCCAGAGCTGGCCTTTACAGGGACGTGGGACACACACAGACCTGTCTGTGATGCCGCCAGCTGGCCGCGCCGCCAGCTGGAACTCAGCTGCGATGTCACCTGGGACACCTCTGCCCACAAAGCATCGGGGAGCCAGGTAGTCGGGTGATGTCATTTGTCAGGGAGCCACTCGGGGTTTGAGGCAAAGGAGGTCGCACTGGAGGAGGGCGCGGACAGCGGGGGTGACACTTGGAAAAACACGACCTCGCCCTCGATGTCCTTCTGTCGGCCCAAGGACACGCAGGTGCGTACCTCTCGTCTTGCTCTCTCTGTGGACCGACAATCAGGACAAGTAAACTGCTCACGGCGGAGGATAAAGATTTTTTTTTTCCCAAGAAACTTCTCACGTAGCTGAGATTCCTTTCTTTGACGCAGACACAGAAATATACAAAGCAGAAAACTGGTTTTTGGATCCTGGCCCCGGATATGGGATTCATTCTCCAGGAAGGGACCGCAGGAAATGGTAAAAAAATTTCACTGTGAAAAACTTACTTACCATCGAGGCGGTTTATAGCAAAGATCAGCCCAACGAGGATCCTTGATTTACGTTTATCTATGAGGTTTCTACCTTTTAACGGCGGTCTTTCCTCCAATGTGGAATATCCATAGATCATGTAATCTCCCTTTTAAGCTGGCTTTGTGCTTCAGAAAGCCCTCAAGAAGATCCAGTTTTAATAAAAATCTTACTATGGCTCGGACCCAAACAAGAAAACAAAGCGAAAAAATAGAAAGCTGCGTCTAGTTTGCTGTTGTCATTTTGATTTTATGGCATTACATCCGGGCGGATTTAAAAAAAAAAAAAATTAAAGTTCGTTTTTGCCAGTTCTTAAGTAGCGATGCTTTGTCCGGCCGGCGATTTCTGCCGGAAACACACCCCCGTGTCTGCGACGGTGGCACACACACCGTGTCCCTCACCTCCTTTGCCGCGACCACGTCTGCCCAGCTCCTAAACGCTGGGCTCTCCCAGGAATCTACCTTGGCCCCCAATTTTTCTGGAGCTGATGTTTCCACGGGCCATGGCACCTGCTCCCCGGGTCACACACAGCATTTCCGTCACCAGATGGCCCCCAGATGCGCATCTGCGGCTCCGACGTCTCTCCTGTCACTCATCCTGAGGCCAAGCGCCTGCCTGCTGTGCGCACCTGGACGCCCCCGAGGAGACCCAGCGTCAGCGCAGCTGGAGCGAAGGTCCCGGTGCCACCTGCCACGCACGCGCCAGCTGTCTGCCTGGCAGCAGCGTGGGAGGCCGGAGGCTCACCTGGGAGCCCAGACGTGCTCCTTCCCGCCCGCGGTCGTCCCCCCCACGTCCACTGCTGTGAGTGAGCCCGTGCACGCCGCGGGTAAGTGGTACCCAGAATCGCTCCTGCTTCCTTCACGCCTGCGGCTGACGCCTCCCCGCAGGCTGCCAGCGCGTCTGAACCGGGCGTCACAAGCGCTCCTCGTGGTCTCCAGCCGCCTCTGTCACTGCGACCGTGCATCACCATGAGCCACATCTCCTGTTACCAACGACCGGGGCTTCCACTCCCCCTTGCAATGGGAGGGGACGTCCTAGCCCAGCCCAGAGAGCCTGGCGTCACTCGCCATCACGTGCCTCCCCAAGCCCGTCCCCCTGGCCACACGTGGCCGCTATCCCGGTGGATTCCCAGATGCTCAGACACACGCGCGTGTCCCTGCCCACAGCCCCATCGCGAGCTTGAGATCCCCATCCCCAGCACGCCCACACGTGTGAGCCCTGCTTGGCTTTCCGGTTCGGGCCAGAGATGCACCCCCGAAAGGCCAGCCCTGGCCCTGACGAGTAAAGAGACCCACGGCCAGCCTCCGGGCGTCCGCCCAACACCGCCCGCCTCGCGCCCACAGTGTTCTATGCATCTCACTCCGAACCAGGCGTCTCTGTACACCTCCATCCGGGGCTTTGCAAGGGCAGAATGGTTTTCATAGAGTTGTTCTGAGGCTAAGAGGACTCGAGCACCTGTCAAGGACCTAGGGCGACGTTCTCACGTGTTTCCAACCCATCTCTGCCCACGGCACTCGAGAAATATCAGCCGGCTGATCCTGACGGTCGTATTATCGAGGAGACAAACAGATTCATTTGACATCGCGAGCGATATTCCTGCCCGTGTCCAGTTTCCAAGTCGCTGTCACTGCCTCCACAATCAGAGCGGTGTGTCACCCATGAATACGGCGGAGTGGCCCTAGAAACCCTTTTCTGCGCGTCTGAGGGAATTTTCGGTGAAAATGCTGGGCCACAGAGTAATCATGCATTCAGGTTCATACATACCACCCCAAGAGTCTTTCAAAGTTCATTCTCCAAATTCCACATGGACGCAATTTTTTTAGACCTGGTCCAAGTGGCTTTGAAATGAGTTCTATTGAACTATCATTCTTTCAGAATATAATCCATATGAAAAAAAAAATGTATTCCTATGAGCTCACAATATTATTATAATTAGAAAGAAATGTATCAGCCTCAAAATGCTGTAGCAATTACAAATTACATCTCACTCTGCGCTGGTATTGCATGTATCATTATGTGGGATATCTCGTTATTATAATTGCGACCAATTACTCCGGTTGGAATAGTCACAGCAAGCAGCACGATACATCTGAGGAATAAATTGAATCTAACATCCACTAGCTCATCCTAACGGCCTGCTTTGGCATTCGTGAAAGGATCAAAGTTTCTATCAACGTTCGTGGAAACTTCGAATCTCTATAAATATGTCATCAGGCTGAAGGTCAAGCTCTTTAAGGCAGACTGAGCAGCAGGTGGGAATGTGACGATGATAGCGAATGTGCATTTCTGCTTTCAATTCGTCCCACGCGGTTGTGGGATCGTTGCAGTATTCGTATCGATGGTGCTTCCTGTGAGGTGTGACGATGACTACACACGGACATGATATCCTGTGATTGTCCGATCGGGTTTTTATCGTGCGTGAATCCAATAGCGCCTGCACTGGGCTCTGTTATTGATACCCAGCTTCTCAGAGATGTACGTCGATTCAATGAGAGAAATGCATGGTTTGAAAACAGTTCTAACATCCTCTGTGTGAGACACGGTTTCAAAGACTGTGGCATAAAGATGAAATCTAAAAAATGTGCATTTCTACTGGGTTCTCCTCCACCGAAGCGAAAACTCTCACGGCTGGGCTTCTGTGGTTGGGAGCTGGTGCTATGAGACAGTTTTTTCTTCGTTTTATTTTTATTTTTGAGGCTTCTCGCTCTACGATCACAGCGTTATTTAATCCGAGTCGTACGCAGTATGTCGTACGATGGATTCGCTGCCCCGCTTTGCTAATTATTTACTGTTTGGCCAGATTCTGACTCCACAAACTGCCCATTTGTACCTAAATTCCTTCTCCCTGTGTTTTCCCAAATGCTTTTTCTTGGGTTTCCTCTCTCGTTTATACGATGTGTTATATATATGTATCTTTTCACGGGGGCTCGTTCATTTGCCAAGATTGAGACGCACATCCTGTGAAAATAAAAATGAGTTTGGTACAGACAATGTTGGAGGGACTCAGCAATTCGGCCGAATTCTCTGGAATTTGTGCTTTTGCGATGAGGATTTACGAGGAGATAGAAAACAATTCGATTTGGAACTTACACTAAGCCCGGAGGCACAGAAACAATGTTTCATAAAATGTTGGCACACAGTAGCTCTCTGCAAAGCAGCTGGGAGTTCCAGTGTCCTTAGAAAAAGTTCTGGTGTAAGGCAGACGTGCTGAGTGTGGCGGGGTGTCTGTCGTTCAGGGAGATCTCGGGGGGGGGGCGTACCCCAATAATGTCGGCCTTTACCCGAGAGGGCAGGATCTGCACACAGGTTGTGCCCCTTGTCCGGTGTCCTTGGTTATCGACACTCTACTGTCCCTCCCTGTCCCCCCTGGATTGTCACCCGCCTCACGCCCCGGTCCCACTACTGGTCTCAGCTGACCCTCATCTTCCCCGCCGTGGGCCCACCCTCTATTTTCCTTGACATACTTCATCAAACGCTGTTCAAACCCCTGGTCCGTCAGAGATGTCACGTTCTCCAGCCAGTCTGACGTGGACGTATAGTTGACTATGGTGTGAACTCGCCTGAATTAGCTTCAGACCTTTCTCGCGTGGCGTGATGATAATAGCTTTTATTTAAAAAAAAAAAATGTGTCTGTTTGTCCCATATTGCTGGCAACCCAAAGACGACAGGAAAGAAGAGAGGGTCCGCTTTGCTCATCTCCTTTTTTCCCACTACTGCATCTGGTTCACTCCACCTCTCTGTCCCCTGCCGAGACCCCCCCAGCCCACCGGCCCTGGGCTTCCCCATGACTAACTCAGTCGCTGCCTGAAGCCTCCAGGGTCACTTGTCGCAGGAGCGAGCCCCAGCGACTCTGAGGGGATGCCGGGAGAAGGGGACCGACTGTCCCTGCCTGGTCTCCTGTCATTTCAGGCACCGTTGCCTAGAACCCACTGTCTTTCCTCTCACCTCCTGTTCACCGAGTTTTCTAGCTTCTCCCCGAGACGCATGTCAACTCAGAGCTTGGGGGACTTAATTAATCTTTTCTGAGTACGGTCTCAAAGCACCTCGCACTGAAATGCAGGTGCTACTGTCTCCCGTCACGGACTGCCCTGGCAAACACTGAGGTCTTTACCCGCAGGGCAGGAAGCCCTCGCCATCTCATTAATCTCCGCTCTGTCCAACCTGGGTCCCCCCTCCTTCCAAACCTCAGCGGGAAACACACCGAGTGCCCACTGCCGTATATTATTCAGAGTGTACCATCGATCTCTACAACTTCTCTTGGGCCACAGGTCTGCTGACTCATCAGCCCTGTATTCGCTCTGACTTCAGGATCGGGTCCCGTGGGGGAGGCTGCTATTCCCCGATGCAGTGGCCTTCCTCTGGGCTAGCCAAACGACAAGGCTGTGCACGTGTGATCACCTGAGACATATACGTCCTGTTTGGGGGAATTCGTTCTCTAAGGGTAGGGCACTGGCTATGAAGAAAACTGTGACGACGCTTCGTGACAAGGCGTACGCAGAATCGGAACTTACCCCATCCCCGATGTGTGGTTGAGATCGGGACCGATATGGCTCATGTTTCCAGAACTTTCAACAAAGAAATCGGATGGATCCAGCTGTACTTCCCATTTTTTAAATCATTTTTGGAGGTTAGGCCAATGCCTATTTTTTCCTAAGGTGTCCACAGCAAGCTTATGTGACGATCTTCTCGTGCAGGTGTTCAATAATCGACATTACTTCCTCTCACTTCCTAATGTCATCCGCACACTCCAATCTCAGCTTATCCCGTTTTATGTTCTGTTGTTGCTGGTGTTGTTGTTTGGACATTTCAAATACAAAGAAAATAATAAAAATAGTTCAGAAAAAAGAATTTAATGCCCCAATCGTAACAGCCTTGGAAGAGAAAGGGTTCGCCACGGTCTGGGACTCCAGTGGCTGCGGACGCTTAGAAAGAGAAGGAAAAGTGAGCAGAGCAAGCCCCCGTGTGTGATGAGCTGAGCCAGGTTGGCTCTGGGCGGACGCTGTGATATTATCTCCCAGTGAGGGAGTCGTGTTTCTGACCCACCGTGAGCTCACTGCGCTCAGGGACCTCACACATGACGCGAGGGACAGAGAGTCCCCGGATGACACGAGACAGAGGGTGGGCACCGCAGACGAGCCCAGGACTCGCCTCACCCACGTGGGGTCATCAGCATTCACTTCCTCCTCTCGTGAACTCTGACACTGGGAGAGACGCGGAAAGCCTCACTTGAAAATGCACCGAGCTTCCTCTCCATGCTGATTTTATTTCGGGAGACACGCCTCGCCTCCCTCCGTAAGCGTCACTATGTCATCTTTTAATACTTGATGCCACGATGCTCATGCAGCCGTCACATCTGTCGTGAAGACAGGCTCGCAGTCAATTCAGGAAGCAGCCGACTTTGGAAGACAAAACAAGGGGAAGCAGAGATGTGCTTCCCGAAGGATCATCTCCCCTTTCCTCCGATGTCCTTGTTTATCTGCTCTTCGTTCGAGCTGGTCTACGCATCGTGCTCCACCTGGTGTTAGCCACTCGGCCCCCCTGCCCTTGACCCTGATGTACCAGCTCGTAGCGTTTTTAAAAAGCAGACCTGGACACGCCCTCGATGGTACCATGGGAAAGAGCCACGTCACCTGAGACTCGGTGACGACGTTTTAAATGCGACGCCCATCTACGAAAGAGAGCCTCGATAAGCTGGAATCCATGACAATTAAAAAATGCCCACGCTGCAAAAGATATTGCCAAACGAGAGAGAAGAGTAGCCACAGTCTGGAAGGAATATTTGTGAAAGACACAGCTAAGAAAGGACCGTTGTCCAAAACGGACGTAGAACTCTCAAAACGCAACAATGAGAAAAAAAAATATCAGGTAAGAAAATATACACAAAAGAAGATGCACAGATGGCAAATACGGATATGGAAAGACGCATCAGGGAATCGCACATTAAAACGATGGCATAGCCCGGCACGACCCTGAGAACGGTGGAAATTCGAAGCGATAACAGCGCCCAATGCTGGCAAGGATGTGCAGAAGCGGGCGGGCGTGAAAAATGGTACGGCCACTTTGGAAGACGCTGTGGGTTTCCTACGAAACTCAACCCACCTTCATCGTGGGACCCACGACGGCGCCCGTGGCATTTACACGAAGGCGTCGAACACGGACGTCCACACCAAAACCCGCACGTGGATGGTTAGAGCCGCTGTCGGGACGGCCGGCGACGTCTGGAGGCGACCGAGATGCACCTTCCGTGGGTGATGGATGAGAGCGGCGGTCCACGCAGACGGCGAAGCGTGAGTCAGTACTACACAGACATGACCTCACAGTGCAGGAAGGGCCAGGGAGAGAAACTGGGAACGCAGACTCGTAAGAGAGAGAGGAGCCGGTCTGAGGAGGCTGTGTACCGTCTACCCCCAACTCTACGAGGCTCCAAGAAAGGCAGAACCACGGGGATGGTCGCCAGCGGGCGGGCGGGCGGACGGATGGAGGTCAGGGCTCCGTAGGACGTTGTGACATGATACCAGTGGATCTGTGTCACGATACGCTTGTCCACACCCAGAAGAGTCTGCCGTCTCCGCTCCACGTGACTCTGAACCCAAACCGGCGCTGAGAAATCTAGTGCCTTTTTTCACAAAAACCTCCCAGGGAAGTGTTTTTGCGACAACGGCCCGATAGGGACGGAGGACGCAGAGGGGGCGAATTTGGATGGGCTCTGGGTGACCCCTCCGAGCGTCATTTCTTAAGATGATCACAGTGCATGTCCTTTCTTTTCAAAATGAGATTTATCGGGGTGACATTGGTGGATAAAATTATATAGCTTTCGAGGGTAACCATTTTATAACATTGCGTGTTCGCCGCTCAAAGTCAAATCTGCATCTGTCACCACCAGAGATCTGTCCCCTGGTCCCTTACCTACCTCCTCGCCAGCCCCCTTCCCTCTGGTCACCACTAGACTTTTATCTGTGTCTGTGATCTCTGTCTGTGCGTCTTCTTCGTTTGTTGCTTCCAGCCGTCCATCCCACACATGCCGGAAATATGTTTCTGGACTCCTTCTGTCTGGAGGTATTCAAAGGCCTCTTTTGGGGTGAGGGAGGCTAATTTTCCAGGGTTTCTGCTACTGTCGAGCTGAGGAGAGCACTGTCGTCACCGTATTCTTATTGAGTCAAGTGTCTGTGTGTGTGTATGTGTGTGTGTGTGTGTGTGTGTGTGTGTGTGTGTACTCAGATCAGGGGATAGCTTCAGATCTATTTCTTTTTTCAAAAATGTAGCACAACAGTTTGATCATCTACCTGTATTCCTTTTCGTGGGTCAGCGAGGGCACACTCGCAGCAAACAAACAGCGAGCGATCTCGGCTTCTACGACTCATCGTTTGATATTGATCAGTCGACATTATTGATCGCCCCATGCACGTTCTCTGCATTTTCATTCACTTCTGTGGACCTTGTTCTGTCCGAGACGGGGCACGTGGGCCAGTGTTTCCTCCAGTCGGAGTGTCTGTATTTCCAAATACCTTTCAGATCCATGGGGCTGGCTTGTCATCCGCCTCATGCATATTCATGTCCGTGATGCCTCCATTGACATTTTATCTTAATTTAGGAGGGCCTTCAAAGTTCGTCCTTGACATATTTCAGTGTCGAATGTTGGAGCAAATCAAACTTGGTTCCGTCTGAAATCATTTTTTTTTAACTTTTCTTGCAGATAAATTGGGTAAAGACGTGGAACGTTCGTTTTTCCTTAATGTGGATTTTAGAAATGACCACACGAAATAGAATGACCCGAGATCAATTCCGAATGATGAGAAATGGAGCAAAAATGCTTCTCGAAGGCCTTTCCGATGGCGATTAAAGCAAGTAAACCATCGGGCACGACATTCACTGTGGTCATAACTCAATGCACACGCACGTGTGAAAGGAAACGGCTAAGCTAGGCCAGCCCGAATTTAAAGAAAGACACACAGAGAGAGAGATCAACTGTTAAATGTGCTGACACACACAGCCCTTGGTTTGAGACACGGTATCTGACCAAACTGTGACTCCATATCCCTGTCTGATTGCTGTAATACGGCATGTCTTGTGTTGCTGCATTCATCCATTTCAGTTGGCCAGTTGGTGTTCATAGTTATATGCTTAGACGTTTAAAATTAAACGCGTAATGTTTCAGTGCCTTAACATTTAGACCGTTTCTGCAGAAGGCACACGGATTTTATTCGTCGACTATTATTACACTGAAAATATATATCGGAGTTATAGAGACTGAAGACGATGGTTTTAAAAGGCTAGTATTTCATGATTTGGGGAGCAAATTCTCCATTTTATCCCTTAAATATCAAGAGCATAATCTCTATATACTTCTGTTTCAGGTTTCTGAATGCGAGGAATTAAGAGATTGCTCCTATAGGCAAAAGGAGGTTCGTTCCCACAGAAACGTCCTACCCTAATTCCCGGGAGCTGGGACTGTGCCACCTTAGGTGACAAGGGGCATTAAAGGTGCAGATGGGATGAAGACCGCTAGCTAACAACCCCACAGGGGAGGGCGTATGCTGGCTTTTCTGGGTCACCCGACGTACCTGTAAAAACCCTTCCAGTGTGGACGAGAGTCCGTGTTGGGCTCAGGTGACGTCAGGGATTTGAAGACGAAAGAGGTGACACAAGGCAGCGACCGTGATCGACCTGTACGAGCTGGAAAAGGCAGGACGTGTGCTCAGAAAGGACCCCGGCTTCGCCGACGGTGGCTCTCCGCCCCGTGAGATCCACGACGGCCGTCTGAATGACAGAACTGCACGATCACCTACCTGTAAATTCATCTCGT
This sequence comes from Macroglossus sobrinus, assembly GCA_004027375.1. Taxonomy (NCBI): domain Eukaryota; kingdom Metazoa; phylum Chordata; class Mammalia; order Chiroptera; family Pteropodidae; genus Macroglossus; species Macroglossus sobrinus. The sequence continues at coordinate 4,937 of PVKZ01007918.1, read as the reverse complement.
GTCTATCGTCTACCGGCCTTCCCTGTGGAGATGCACTCGCTCACAAGCCCTATATACTTGCAAAAGCTGGAGGAACCCTTGGCCGTCACCGAGAGCTAAGCCGCGTCCGTCCGTCCGTCCGTACACCCAGCGGTGTGCTTTGTGGCTGGTGACATCAGAGTACGCCCCACTGGGGACCGCCACCGCCTGTGCCCTCACTGCAGCCTCACTGCGGCCGAGCCCAGGTTGGGCCGTGTGTTCGGAAAGCTGACTTCCTTCCCGCGCTGCAGGCTCCAGTGGCTGGGGCTCGCCTGGGAAGGGTTTGCGTTCCGGTCCCTGCTCGGTGTCCTTGCCGGCCCACGGCCCCGCCTCGGCGGGGTTGGAGTGGAAAGACCAGAGGCGCTGAGTGCCTCTGCTTTCTGCACTATCATTTCGCTTTGGTTCCTAGTCCTGAGATGACACCCGGTCTGAAGCTGGCAGGAAGCATCTGTGGAAACGACTTCCTTGGCATCCCTGAATTCTCTCTTGTAATCAATAATTGCACGATTTTTCGTGGGGCTTTGCAAAGCTCCGCCTTCTGTACGTCTATGTGTGCGTGTGTGTGTGTGTGTGTCTGTGTGTGTGTCCAGATTTGTCTTTCAAACACTAGCTCCCGTCCAAACCATTTATATCACTTAAAAACACCACAGATGTCCACGTTTGCGTCCCCCATCATGGGATAGCATCATCGATCACGTTATGGAACGTCGTTATTGGGATCTGAGATGGTGACGAATGACCGCAGTGCTCCTGTCGACGCGTGCGTGCGGCCCCACGACAGCCAAACTCTCCATGGGGGCGATGGCCCCGAGCTCCAAAACGCTGTGTTCTCCAGCGACTCCAACTCCTGGCTTTCTCCCTCCGAGCCCGGGTTAGCACGCGGGGTCGGACGCGGTTCAGACGTGTGGGGAGACTAGACGGCGTTTCGGAATTACAGCAGGAAAGCAAAAAAAAAAAAAAATCGAGGGCCTTTTGCCGGAATCTGTTGCTCGTCCCCACGTGAATGCCATGCAAGAAAATTCACAGATAAGGCGGACTCTCCCCTCGTGAGATGGACTCCTTGTCTTAGGGGAAGACAAAAAGCACTTTCAATTTATCCAGCTTTTGTAAAACACACACACACACACACACACACACACACACACACACACACATACACACACAGAAGAAAGAAACAAAAAAACAAAACCTTTCCATCCACAGTGCAATCAACTCCCACTTTTGATTCTTGACACGCTGCTCATGTTTATACTGAGTGCGTGTGACTTTTTCGCTGGCAGCTCCGTCTCCCTCCTTCCTCTGCAAGACGGCGAGGATGCCAGGTGCAACCGAGCGTGTTTTAAAACAAAAGACGGCTTCGGAGTCGTCCAAGCTCACGCCAACCCGCTTTGTTCCAAATCGTCTCAGACGCAAAGAAACCTGTTTCTCAGTCTAGCTATTCTCCTTCCCTTGTTTACGCCGAGGGGACTTCGAGAGCGAAGTCTGGATACCTCGTGAATTTCGGCGATCGAGGAGACGTTAGTTGATGGGCGTTTGGGTCCCCAAATGGCCAGATGGCATTTTCCATTGGAAAAAAAAAAATATCTACACAGGCACTGATATATATTTTAGGCTTAGCGGGGAAAGAAACCAGGTCTGCTCTAGTTCGTGTTTCTGCTTTGGAGAGGAGCCAGCATCCGTTATAGTTCTACAGAAAAGGTGGCAAACATTTCTCGAGCTGCCAACGCTCGCCACGCACGTAATCCTCAGCACGGCGTCCACATCAGTCCCACGTCCATTCGATAGGCAAATACATTTTGGCTCAGGAGATTAAGTGACTTATAAGAAGCTCACAGAGGATTAGAATTGGCCTGAGTGTCTTTTTAGTGTGGGTTTTTTTCCCCCCTGTGGCTGCCCGCTCTCTCCTTTTGTATCAGAAAGTAGATACGCTGAGAAAGGCAGCTCGTGCCTCTGGACTGCGCAGGAGGTGGGAGACGTCACTGTCACATCGTTCTCCGTCCGGGAAGACTAGAGAGGATGGGGTTAAGCGGGTCAAAATAGCACCGCCGTCTCGGAAGTGTAGACGCGAAAGAGGTGAAGACGCGCCACACGAGACGGTGTTGGATTACGCCACATCGTGCATCCCCGGAACGCTGACATGTAATTAAAGATATAAAAAGGATGGAAGGACACGGGACAGAAAAAAAATGCGATGAATCTATGGCTCTATAATTAGCTGCTTTTTTTTTTTTTTTGAGAGACAGCACAAGCTGCAGTCTTGTCCATTAGAGGGAGGGGGAGAAAAAAAAGCAAAGCGAAAGAGAGAAGGCCGTGCAGGAAGACGGAGATGCTTTAAGGGTACCGCGAGAGGGGCGTGCTGACTGAGGCAGCTCCAGGAGGGAGAGAGGAGAGACCAGCAGCTAAAACCGGGCAGCCTTATAGAGAACATCGTCTGAATGATACAGACGTTGTCTCGATGGCTAGGTGAATTTCCCCGTTTCGTCGGCCATTTATAAAATGTAATACAACTAACTCGCTCGCAGTGTGTCTACACCCACGAGATTCCGCACAGTGCGTCGTCTTCTGCAGGGAGCCGTGGGCCTGGATTTGCTGCCTGGCAGGGCTCCCCGTATGCCCCCTGAGAAAGCCACGTCTCCCCTGGACCGTTCGGCTCTGAGCACGGGCTCATTTGACTATGCAAATGAGGCTGCCGGGCCACAGGGGCTTCTAGTTATGGCAGTGATTCCTCCCGGCGCAGCGGGGAGCCTGGGGGTGTCCAAGATGTTCCTCCCACTTTCAAAAGTCACCGAGACAGATGCATAATATCGCTGCTAAAAAAAAAATATATATATATATATATATATATATATATATATATATTATATATATATATATATTAGCAAAGGTCCCGCTTCTGTGAAGTGACAGTGGGGGTCGTGGCCGTGAGGGTCTGAAAGTCACAACCCTTCTTCAGCAGGACAGTTTGTAGGAGGAAACGAGAGCATTGGAAGAGGTAAGAGAAGAAAAAGAAATCCTTACAGGTTTGGTGGCATTGCGCGCAGGAGGGAAGGGGCCCCCTGGGACCTCGTCCCTGCGACAGGGAACAGGTGGCACAAGGTATCACAGCAGGTGCTCCCGCCCTTGCCCTCCTGAGCAGTGTCCTGGTGACCCCTTACAGGGCCGCCCTGTGCTCTGCAGGACCCTGAGCCGCGTCCCTGTCCCCACACCCCCAAGATGAGTCGCGGCCCCCGTCCCGTGGGACAGCAAAAACGGCTGGCGACACTGTCAGATGCCCCTCGGGGGACGACATCCACCCGGCCGGGACACCCTGCAGGAGCTTGCTGCGCTCAGCGCCCTGGAGGGCAGCTCCGTGGGGCGGGGACCCGGCCCCTCGTCCTTACGGCCCTCGGAATAAATGAAGAGAACTGTACAGTGGATAGAACAAAATGTGATTTCCGTGCTGATCTAGTTAAATCCCTGCGAGTGCTTCTGCAGCGTTATGTGAAAAGGGATTTTTGCGACCTTGGATTGGCGAAGTTTACAAAGAGGCGTCCTTCACCCTTGCCCAGGGCCCCGTCTCGCGACTGGGTGAGAGACTCGGCTAATAGCCACCGCAGTGGCCGAGGAATAAGAAACACGGGAGATACTGTGCGTGTTCTCTCATTTGTAATCCGGGAAACATCCGTGTCCGATGCGAGGACACCGTGTGTTGATGGGAAACGCTCTGGGCTCAGACGCAAAGGCCCAGCGCGAACGGAGATCTCGTGTGTGACCCGCAGACGTGTGGGGTGCATCCAGGAATCGGAAGCAAAGAAGACGGCCGGAAGTATTGGGGGTTTTTGGGGCTGGAATTAGAATTAATTCCTCATAGACATGTGCACCATTGGAGGAGAAGTACACGGTAGAACTGAGCAATGAAAACAATAAGGGGAGAGCGTTAAAATAGAAAGGATGGTACATAACAGTGAAAGGTGCATATCGTTAACGCCACACCCGGACGGGACCCAGAGGCCACTTGGGACAACGTAACTGCATGAGGGTGGAGGTCACGGTGAGCATCCACGTTCCCAGCGATCAGGGTAATGTCAACGAAACACAGAAATCAGACTGGGAAAGCGCACGGATGTGAGGACAGCAAGCGGACGTACAAAGGAGGAGGGACGGGATTTCTTGAACGGCGCTGCGGGCGACCCAGGTGCGTCTGCTGTGCAGAGGAGGCTGGAACAGCCCCTCGGGCGGAAGATGGGAGGAGCACAGAAATGCCCCCCCCCCACCCCGGGCATGGACACTCCCCACGTTCGCATACACACCGCAGGGGACCGCATGTTGGAGGAGGGGCAGAGCACGGTGGGAAAACGGACATGGCTCAAACGTCTGCAAGCAGACGCACGGATGAGGGCGCTCTGAGACACTCGTGTACCGGTGGAGACACAGCGGAGCCCGACCCGCACGGAGCGGCGGGGGTCGACCTTGAAAACGGAAGGTCGAGTGAGAACAGCGAGTTACAGAAGCGCACCCGCCCAAGGATGACATCGTGTACGTTTGAAAAGGCATGCGAAAAGACTCCTCGGTAACACGTGTGTGTGTGTGTGTGTGTGTGTGTCCATGTCCGGATGCACGTGTGCATTCATGACAAGCCAGTCTCAGGATCACCGTTCCCGCTGGGGAAACTGAAGGGGAGGGTGATAAGCAGGAGGCCCTTAACCTTCCAGATGTGACGTGTCTGCGTGTTTTGTAAAGCTCTGAGGCACAGAAGTTCATCGTCAGCAGCTAAATTAAGGGATGAGCGTTTTCTCTTTTAACATTCTCTTGTCCCGCTATTTAAAAACATATAATTACATAACAGAACATTGTTTACATAAATGTATTTACGTAAATTAGTTTCAAGTATACGGGACAACGGTTAGACATCTATATAGTTCATAAAACGATCCCCCCAA
>PVKZ01007917.1:0-19324 GCA_004027375.1 Macroglossus sobrinus | reverse complement strand
TGCTGGGGCAGGGGGGCGGGGGGCGCCCTCTCAACGCCTGGCCCCTGCGGCCCGAGGTGGCGCCTGCCAGGCTCATCCGTGACACGGTCCCAGTTCGTCAATCCCCACGGGCTGCGCGGTTTTCCCGTGCGCCTCGGCCTCGCTTTATGTCTCTGTCCCCCCTGCCGGGGACGCTGCGTGGTTTTCCGGGGGGCGCTGCCCTGCGCGTCCACGTTCGCGCGTCCCGGCCACCTGCGTGGCGCGGCGCGGCGGGCAGACACCTGGGCTGGAACCGCTGAGGCCGGATGCTTATCCCCCCCCCCCCCCGTGTTTGTAGCCGGTGCCAAATGGCTTCCCAACGAGGCTTGAAGGGTTTCCACTGTCACCGTCCCGTCGCCGGTCACTGTCCCCGGCGCTCGGCACTGGGGACATTCAGACTTCATAACTGCAGCCGTGGAGAGGTGTCTTTGGATTTGAACCTGCTCTGACCGATGGCTAATGAGGTCGAGCTTCTTTTCTCGCGTGTCAGCCACTCAGCTCCCCGGTGTCAGCCTCTCCTCGCTGATCTGTCAGAGTTAGTCACACGTGCCACACGCGTGATCCTCGTTAGCCGTTTGTGTTGCAGAAAGAGCCCCCCGTTTCTACGGCCTGCCTTTTCACTTTTACGAAACTCTTGATAGATTCTGAGTTCTTCCTTCTGTGTAGTTGAATTTATCATTCCCTTTAGGGTGGGTGTCCTAAGACTCCTTCTTTACCTCAAGGTCACGATGCAGTTCTCCTAATTCCCTTCTCAGGTGTGGGGGGTCTGCCTTTGCCACGAAGCTGACGCCGTGGACTGGCCACTTCCTGCGGCCACTTCCTGCGGTCACTCACGCATCCCCCCTGGAGGAGGGGAGCCCACAGCCCGGGAGGAGTCTCCTGCCTGACACCGGGGCTGCGTCCCCTCTGCCCTGCGGGCTGGCCGGCTGCTCCCGCACTGCGCCCTGGCCCAGGCCAGCGACCAGATGCAGGAGCAGTTGAGATGGGGCTGGGGATGGTCTTGGTTAGAGCCAAAAGGGAGGGCAGGAGGCAATTGCCACCATGGCTTCGGCAGGTGGCCTTGGGCAAGCCTTTTAGCCCCGTGCCTCAGCGTGCCTGGTGCATAATATGCACTGTCCTGTCCCCTCCCCCGCCCTGACACTTCTCCCCAGAGAGGCTGGAGGCCCCTTCCAGCCCCCGGCTCTGCGGTCCATCCCTAAGGCCCCTGCACGGGGGTGGGTGGGCTCTGCTGCCTCTCAGGGTCCCTGCCACACTGTGCAAGGCTGGGTGCTCAGCCTCTTGGGACTGGGGGTGCTGAGTCAGGCAGGGTCCTACCCCTTGCACAGCTGCGCCCACAGCTTAGGGCCCAGCGGGGAGGGGCCCCGGGGAGCTCCCGGTCTTAAGGGCTTCTCAGTGGCTTCAGGGGCCCCTTGGGGCAGAAACGCGCCAGCCCAGGGCTCCCTCTGCCTACTGGGAAGCAGCCAGCCTTCCAGGAATCGGCTTGGGGTGGGGCCAGGGAGAAATGTGGGGGAGCCAATAAGCCCAGGGCTGGGTCCCTGCTTCAGGGGCCTCCCCCGGGGGCTAGGGCCTGGTGTGTGTGTGTGTGTGTGTGTGTGTCAGTGCGTGCGTGCACTGGCAGTAAGGACAGGAGGCGTGGGACCGGGCCCAGGGGACCCTCTGCAGACTTTGGAGACCGTTTGCAATTCAGCCCTCCCCACCCCTCTGCCAGCAGGGCCCCAGGGACCCTGCGGAGGCCCCGCCCCCCGCCCCTCCCCGCCCCCACTCTGGCTGCAGCCAGAGCACAGCCTCGTGGCCTCTGCCCCACCTGCCCCTCCCCGGGGGGTGGGGCCGGGCTCTGTGCCCCCGAGGGGCTCCCGCCACGTCCCGTCCCGAGGGAGCAGTGTCCAGGCGCTGGCGTTATTTACGGCCGCAGCTCACTCCCCCTTCCAGGAACTGGCGCTCTGACGCGCGGCTTCTGATCAGGCAGCGGCTCTAATCTCTGCATCTCGCTCGCTTACCGGCACCGGCTCCCACTTCCTGTCACTGAGCCGGAGCCGAGCCCAGGGTCAGCCGTGCGCCGGGCCCTCGGGCCCTCGGGCCCTCGCCCGCGCCGGGGGCCTCGGCCCTGGCCGCTGGGGCGGGGGGGACAGAGGGTTCCAACATGGGGCGTGGGCACAGCAGCCTGTCCGGGGTGGGCCTGGCCCCACAGACGCTGCTCTCCTGCTGGGTGCGGAGGACGCAGGGGTGAGCGGCCCAGCGTCCCGGCCAGGGGTGAGGGGTCTGCCACCGTGGGAGACCAGCACTCCCCCTGTCACCCCTCCGGCTTGGCAGAGTCACCATGGAGGGTGCTGTTTCCCTCAGACCCTCCCCTGCCTCCCTCTCTCCCAATCCTGCTGCCACTGGCACCAGAGCCTGCGTGGGAAGGAAGGGCAAAGAAGGTTCTGGAAAGCAGACGTGGACTGAATTCATACGCGCAGGAGATGGGGCTTCGAGCTCTGCTGCCTTAGAGACACTCTTGGCCCTTCGCCCCAGGGGGCCCGGACCGGGAACGGCTTCTGTCCCACAGTCCCAGGGCCCACCCACCTGGTCCGCCCTGGGTGGCCCCCCAGCTACCCCGGAGGTGGCTCAAGGGCACGGGGGCATCGGCGACAAGGGCTGCCCGACCTCGCCGGGCTGAGGCCAGCAACAGAGGTCGAGTGGCCTGGGGACTGATCTTACCGCGTATAAGCAGTGTCCCCGGTGACAGCGCTGTGTGGCGGACACCTACTCTGGCTCTCCACGTGGACTGCGATCCGGGTCTGAACCCGGTTATCTGGCACTAAAAAGCACCCCTCTCCTGGGCCCCAACATGCAGCGGTCCGTCTTGTAAGGAACACCCATCCTGCTGTCATCTTGTCCCTATTTCTGTCCCCTGTGCCACAGACAAGTCTAATTTCTCTCCCCACAGCAGCCCTGCAGAGGATAAGAGATGGCCCTTGTCAGGGGCCACCCCGGCCTCCCCAGCTGCTGACAGGATAGCTTTGGGAAGAAGGAAGGTTGGAAGGCGAGGCTGGGCCAAAGTAGGGGAGGTATCAGGGACCCCATCAACCTGGGGGGGGTCCAAGGGGTCTCCCCTTGACTTTGGTCTCCAAAGTGGGTTACACAGAATCATCCATGGGGGTGGGGAGGAGCATTCTATGCTTCAGACCTACATTTCATCCTTTTATAATGTCTCTGCTGTGAATATTTTATCATGCAGGTAATAGATTCACGTAGCCATAGAAATTTGTAATCTATAAATAACTATACATTTATAGTTATGAGCTCACGTGGCATTAGGGGCTCAAAACACGTATTAGGAAGCACATCGCCCACCTGCTGAGCCCAAAGTCCACGACGGCAGGATGGAGGGAGGTCCCCTGTTCGAAGACATGGGGAGCCGGCTGCAGGGAAAAGTCTTGAGCTGCTTCGATGGGGGTGACAGGGGTGTCTGAGGAGCAGGAGCTGTCACGGGCACAGTTGGGGCTCGGGCTCCTCTCCGGTGGCTCTCGGTCCCGTGGGGAGCAGAGGTTTGGCCCCGGGGTGCAGAAGAGGCAGCCATGTTGGGTGCTTTGTTCAGGAACCAAAGAGTCCCTTCTCGGGATGGAGGACAGCACGTGACACTGGCACCTGCCATGTCACACCCACTTCTCTCCCGCCTGCATCCCTGGGGGGCGGGGTGGGGAGCTCGAGAGATCGATTCCACAAATAAATACCCGTCAGGCTCCCGCAGGGCGCAGGACGCAGGGCAGGCCACGGCTTGCGCCATCGTGCGTTCCTGGCCAGGTGGGCGGTCGACTGTCCCGGGTGCCAGGGATCCCGGGTGTCAGGTGTGTTCCCAGAGTCACGGGCCAGCGGAGGCTGGTGCTCCCTGCCAGGATCTGCTGCCACTGAGGGAGGAAGATCCGGAAGACAGCTCCCAGGGGCTCCATCCATCCCAGTCAGCAAACCCCTCCGGGGCACCCGTGAGGCTGGCCCGCCCGTGCGGGAGTGGCGTGCTTTGTCTCTTGCCGAGGACAGAGGGCTGATGATGGATGGCCAGGAGCTCGGCACACCTGGGGCCAAGGTCCCCACTTCACAGGTGAGGAAACTTGAGGCCTGGAAGCTAGAGTAACTTGCTGGTGAGTAGCAGAGTCAGGGCTGGAACCCAGGCCTCCGTCGGCAGGCTGGCCGTGCCACCCGTGTGTGCCACCTGTGTGTGTGTGTGTGTGTGTGTGTGTGTGGGGCCAGCAGGGGGTGGTGCCGGGAGTGCCTGGGGAAACCCCACCTGTCTCCCGGACTGCTCAGCCTGTCTCCTCTTCCAGGGGGTCTTCCATGATAGCCCTCGACCCTCTGCCAAGATGCACGCCCCTTTTCTCCTCATTTTCTCTCACCCGGCTCACCTCTGAGCAGCCCTTGTCACCAGTCACTTGCAGGTGTCCCCCACGGGGCTTCTGGCCACCGGAGGGCAAGACCTGCGTCTTTTGTTCTCTGGGTCCCTAGCACGAGCCTGGGAACCGACGGGCATTAAGGAAGTACCTGAGGAGATGTGCGGGAGATGACAGAGCAGACAGGGTGGGACGGGGCCCCTCCCCACGGTGAGAGACGGACCCAGAGGGGAACAGATCAGTAAGCAGGGAGCCGGGTGAGGCCTCCGGGGATGGTTCCAGCAAGGGCACGGAGCATGGCACGTGCAACAGCCCTGGCCGGCCAGGCATGCGGCCTGGTGGGACAGGGGACCTCGAAAGCCAGCCCCACGGATGGGGTTCGATGCCGCTGACGATAGGGAACCCTGGCAGGCTCCTGAGCAGGACCAGGCAGTCCCTCGCTGGCTGTCCTGCAGAGCGGGGCGAGGGAGGCCGCTCTACTCTGCCAGGCCCGAGGTTCGGCTCTGCTGGACAGTCTCACCTGTGGCCCTCAAGTGGCACCTGGAAAAGATGTCCGCCGGCAGGTGGTGTTGGGGGCGGGGGTGAGGGCTGCCTTCTTCTGCCAGGGTTCAGCACAGGCACTCCCCTGGAACCTGGGGTCAGTTAGTCTGTTGGTTCCTTCATTCATTAATTCAGTAAGGGTTTACTGGGCACCATCCGAGTTCCAAGACTCAGCCTGGTGTTGGAGTTGGGGGGGCCCTTCCTAGGGGCTGGGCCTCTGGGGGTGCATGAGGGTCACCCCATGGTGGGGCTAGTCTCCCGCACTGCAACCCTGGGATCAGAGCCTTTCTGCCACCCTCTCTCCGCCCACTCTGGGCTCCACAGGGAGACCCGCCCCCCTGGAGCTGGGGGCGGGGCTTGCTGGGGGGAGGAGCGAGTGCGGTGGGGGCGGGCCTCCGCGGCCCCGCCCCGCCCCACACAGGCAGCTGTTCCCGGAATGGGGGTTTTAAACTTTTTTTTTTTCTGTTGGCGAATATGCGTGTGGTCTTAATTATTTATATGCAGCACTTATCTCCCCCAAATGTTTTATCGGGATTCGGCAGATCCGAGAGAGAGCGAGATGGATGCCCCGGGCGGCGCGGGGGCGGGGAGAGGGACTCGAGGGGCGCAGTGAGGAGCCGGGGCAAGCGGAGTTAGGCGTCCCCTGAAATCGACTCGCGGTGAGGGAGGGAAGGACCCTGATCCGGGGCTGGTTTAACGCTTTCAGGTCCTGACAGGTGTTGAGAAACCACAGGTGTGTGTGTGCGCGGGGGTGGGGCCGGCGGGAGACCGCACCTGGGACCGCTTTCCTAACCGCTGGGGGCTCAGGCCGCGGTGGATCCGCCAGCCAGCCGGGGGCGCCACGCCGGAGGGCGGTTCTCCCCGCTGCGTCCCTGGAGGGCGTCCTGGAGCGCAGGGAGCCACGTGGCTTAGGAGCAATCCAGGAGGCCTTAGGAGGGGACCCAGGTCTTTCCCAGCGGGGGTGGGTGCAGGGAGGCCAGACGCGCGTGACCTTGGAACCCCGCGCCCGTTAACGTGCGGGGCATGAGGGGTCTGCGCTCTCCCCCCACCCCGGGAGGCTCAGAGGGGTCACCCGTGCAAGGACCTCCGGCAGCGGGCACTGGTGCCCACGTGGGCTCGCCAGGCGGTCTTCCCTGGAGCGGGGGGCGGGGAGGGGGCAGTGCAGCGAGCGTCCGCCGGCCCTCGGACCCCCGCCCCCAGGGTCCCCGCTCGGATGCCCTCTGCGCGCCCTCTCTTCCTGGCCGTTTGGGCAGCGCGGCTGGGGATTCCTGGAAGCGCGTCCCGGGCACGCACACGCCCTCGCTCTCGTGCAAGGGCCTCCAGGCCAACCCCGCCGCCCAGTGGGACCCCCGGGAACCGGAGCCTGAAGGGCCGGGCAGCCCCCGACCCCTACCGCGTTGCCCAGCGCGCCCCTGGCGGATGCCCTGGTCCCGGGCCGCATGCGCTGCGGGGCGTGGTGGGGGGAGCAGGGGTCCGAATGAGAGGGGCAAGGAGGGGTCAACGCCGGCCTCTTGGAATTCCCAGGGGCACCGCCTGGGCAGGTGGTCAGGATTTGGAGGTGCACCCAGGAACTTCCTGTTTCTGGGCCCTGCATCCCCCCACCCCCATCTCGGGGATTCCGGAGGCCCCGGTCCGCGTTTGCGCTGGGGATGGGGAGGACTTCCTTGAACTTGCTGCTTTGGCTGAGTCCTCCGGGTTGGGGCCGGCTGGGGTGATCTCTAGAGCCCCCCGGAACCCTGGATTCTCAGGTTGGGCTGGCCGGGGAGGGAGTCTCATCCACGGCTTTCCCCGAATCTCGCCCCAGGCCCCGAGGCAGACGCTCTCTCCAGAGGCAAAGCTCTTTCCAGAGGGAGATCCCCGAGCTCCTGGCAGCCGCCTGGTCATTGGTTCATCGATTAGCTCGGGGATGGGGGGCGCTGCACTGGGGGGGCGAGGCGGAGAGGCTGGGGCCTCGCCCTGGGGAGCCGTTGCTGGAGGAAGGCAGGGAAGGCGGTAACTCCAGGTTGGGGAGGGTCTCCGTGCCTCCCCAAGAAGGCGAGGACTCCGAGGAGGCAGCCTCGGGGGCCTTCTGCGTGCCAAGCGCCAGCCGGGCCCAACAGGCTCCTGGAAGAATCGGTTCCCACCAGCCAACCTGTTCCCATAGCCAGAAGTTGCCATGGTGACCCCCTCCCACCTTCAGCTACAGCTTTTCCAGTAAAACCACTGCAGAAATCCATACTTCCCGACAGGCACGCCCCCGGCCCCCCACCCCCCACTCCGGGTGTCTGGGAGCAGCTGGGAGTTAACCCTCCGCTTCCCGGCAGATTCCGTGGGGGGGGGGTCAAGAGCGTGAGAGCTGACAGTGTCCACCTGGGCTGGAGAGGAGGTGTCGGTGGGGACAGGCCCCAGCGAGCACTCCAGCAACTCCAGGAAGTTGGAGGGTGGAAGGGAAACTAGCTCCCAACTTAAGGCCCCCACCTTGGAGGAGCCGGGATGGGGGCCAGGGCCGCCCCTGGTGTGACCTGAGGGTTCTTACTGAGCTCCAGCTCTGCACGGGGGGGGCTCTGCTGCAGTTGGTGGGGTGTCAGATGGACCCAGCCTGGCCTGCAGCTTGCTGGCTGGATTAGCTCTCTCCTCTTCCTCCCGTCTCTCCTCCCAGCAAAACCTCTTTCCTAGAGGCCGAGGGCTCAGCTCAGGTCCAGTGGCCTCACTGCCCAGCACCCCACCCCCAGGGGAGGACTGCGTCCGCAGAGCCTGGCTCGAGTCCAGAAGTCAGCGCTCAGGGGCTGTTGGACGGAAGTCACTGGTCACTGGGGGTCTCACTTTCTTCCTCCCCTGAGAAGCGGGGATAACGATCTGGGCTGCTTGCAGGTTTGGGGAAGAGAGAGATGCTTCTGGGCCCCAGGGACAAGGCCCGCCTGGCCTCTGTCCTGGAGGAACCCTGGGGACCCAAGGCTGTGTGGGGCCCAAGGGCTCGGTTCTGTGGCCCTGGCCCAGCCCCGGCCCCGGCCCCGGCTCCCTTCAGCGCCCAGGGCCGGGAGGGAGGTGCTGATTGCTCTCTCTGCAGCCCAGGATGAATAATTGAGAGGTCTTTAAGAGAATTAATTAGCCCGTTTATTGACTGTAAGTGCTTTGCTGCAGCTGACAGAGGGAAGGCTGGGCCGGGCTGCCCGTGGGCCTGCCTGCTGGCCAGGGGGCTCGGGCGACAGCTCGACATTTAATTTGCACCCAGAGTTCCCTCTGCAGGACCAGGGCTCAGGCTCTGCGTGGGAGCTGGTGGCTGAGCCCCAATCTCCTGGCGTCTTGCTGCAAGGTTCTGCCCCTCAGCCACAGAGACAGGCGGAGACCCCCCTCCTCCCAGAGGTGTGTCCCTCTGTAGGGTGCACCTCCCCCAGCATGCCTTACTTCTGCCCTGGGGCAGGCTCTGGGCAGGGTCCCCGGACCCTCGCACCACCCTGGACCTGAAGCTGCTCGCTCTGGGTGCTGTGGGTCTCTCCGTTCAGTCCAGCTCGCCTACTGTGGGGGCCTCCTCCCCTGCTTGCCTTTAGCTGTAGCAAGGCAGGGGCACCCAGAGCAGCTGGGGGGCAGGGAGGACAGGCAGGTAGGTGCGTGCCTCTGTCTCCCCAGCCCGCAGCCCTCTCCGTCCACTCAGCGCACGTCCTCGAGCTGCCATCATATTGGCTGTTTGTTTTTCTCGAGCACCTGCTTCGTGCCGGGGACTTTAGCCCTGTGAGGCGGAGTCATTGCACCGCTGACGGAGACAACGCCCCCCGACTCAGCGCGGCGGCCGAGGCGGAGCTGAGGCTCGAACCCCCGCTGCCAGGGGATGCCAAAGGCGCCCCTGCCGCCTCCTCCCCCTCGCCTCCAGGAATGGCTCCTCCCTGCCCCTGGCATGGTGATGGGGAGGGACACCGCATCTGAGGTCTTCTGCAGCTGAGGGACAGAGGCTGGTCTCCCTCGAGGTGGCCTAGCTGGGCACATAGGTCCTGGAAGGGCTGGCGGTCACGTGGACAGCATGGGTGGGGGTGGGGGGAGGAGGATCCTGAATCCCTCTGCGTGGGGGGCGGGGCAGAGCTGGGAGCCCAAGCCTGCCTTCATTCCCTCCCTGCATCATCCCCGCAGGTGGTGGACATTTATCCCTGTATCAGTCAGCTATTGCCGTGATAGGTCACGTAACAAACAGGACCCACGATCTCGGTGGCATTTGACAGCAAGCACTTATTTCGCTCTCATCTCTGGGCTTGCTGGGGTCCAGCAGGACCAGGCTGGGATTAGCCGGGCCTGGCTCCAGGCCGTGGGTCTGCGCCACACCTGTCTCATCCTCCCGGACCCGCAGGTGCCCGAGCTGTGTTCTCCCCAGGGCCCAGGGCCCAGGGCCCATTTCAGCAGCGCAAGGAGCGCGTTTGTCATGGACCCATGTGTCGAGTCTCTACTCACGGTTCATCGCTGACGTCCCATTGGTCGAAGCAAGTCACGTGGTGCTGTGGCCTGACTGTTTGTGTTTCCCACAAATTCCTGTGTTGAAATCCGAACCCTCGGAGAAGGTGGTGGCGAGGGGCGGGGCCTTCGGGAGGCGAGCAGGTCGCAAGGGTGGGTGCAGAGCGGCTCGTGCGGGGGCAGTCCTTGCTTCTCCCTCATGAGAGACACCCCGGCGGGGGGGCTCCCCAGCCCCTTGCACCACACGGGAGCACCCCAAGGAGGTGTCCCTGCGACCCAGGGAGAGGGTTCTCACCAGAGCCTGACCGTGCCGGAACCCCGATCTTGGCCTTCCAGCCTCCAAAACTGTAGGAATAAATTTCCGTTGTTCGCAAGCTGCTCAGTGTGTGGCATTCCGTTATAGCAGCTCGGAGCGGCCGGCCCAGCTGGCTGCGGCCAGGGCCGTCGGTAAACATTCCACGAGAAGGGAAACAGGAGTAATAGCTCGATGTCTCCATTTTTTTTATCTTTAATGTTCATCGTGACAACAGTTTAAAAATAAACAAAAAAAGTCGGCAGATGGGCATAAGGAATCCCCATAGGACCTCACCCAGATTCCGTCATTATTCATCTTACTCTGTTGGTTGAATCCGTCTTCTTTTTCTTCTTAAGGCTGTTCTTGACTTTTGAACAATTGAGGTGAAATACATGTAAGATAAAATCGACCGTAGGAACCATTTTTAAGCGCACCGCGCAGTGGCCTGAAGTACATTCACACTGTTGTGCAGCCGTCACCACCACCGTCTCCGGGACATTCTCCTCCTCCCAGACTGACACTCTGGCCCTACCGAACAAACCCCCACCTCCCTCCCCCGAGCCCTGGCGAACTCCGTTCTACTCTCTGTCTCTGAGTGTGATCTTGACCTCCCATAAGAGAAACCATACAATAGTGACCGGCTTCCTTCACGGAGCGTGATGTTTTCGAGGTCCGTCCATGTTATAGTGTGTGTCAGGGTTTTCCTTCCTTTTTCAAGGCTGAATAATATTCCATTGCTTGGAAACATTTGTCCGTTCATCTATCGATGGACATGTGGGATGCTCCTACCTCCTGACTCTTGGGGTAATGCTGCTGGGAACGCGGGGGTGCAAATATCCGTCGAAACCCTGCCTTCAGTTCTTTTGGGTCTGTACCCCGAAGTAGTTCTATGGCTAGGTTGTGAGGACCTGCCGTGCCATTTCCCACGGTGGCTGCACCCTCTCACATCCCCACCAGCGGTGCCCACGGCCCAGTGTCTCCACATCCTCCCAACACTTGCCACGTTTTGTTTTAACTTTTTTTTGTATAATAGCCATCTCACCAGGTGTAAAGTGGTTTTGATTTGCACGTTAGTCTTCTTTCGACGTCGGCTTGTCTGGTCCTTGTCACTGGCACTAGTCAGGGCGGGCCGAGCGGCTGTGAGCAGCGACTGGCAGTGGCGGCTGTGGTCTGCGGGGGTGTCTGCTTCCCTTTCTCACGACTGCCCAGGTGGGTGCTGGCCTCCAGGAAAAGTGCTCCTCGCTTCGGAGCCCAGGTGCAGGGTCACGCGGCCCTCAGAGAGAGGGCAGGAGCTCGAGCGCGCGTGGAGAGCCATCACGGGCCACCCCTGCTGCGGGAGGGTCTGGGAGTGGTCCCTGGCTAGACGGAGGAGGAGAGGATGGGTTTTGAGACAGTTCCGAGGGCTGGACACGCTGTGGCCCTCGCTCGCGTTCGTGCACCCCCTCCTGCCACACAAGCTCAGGAAACACCGAGACCAGTGAGGGTCCCACAGTGAGGTCGAGGATGCTGGGGGGGGGGTGTGGCCCATGGCCAAGGCCACCAACGTGACGGGAGTGGACACGTGGTAGAAGAGCCTGCAGTCATGGGCCCGGAGGGAAGCCCCGAAGAGGCCACCACGGGACCTGCTCCGTGCCCCCAGGCCCACTCGCCCTTCACTGGGGGTCTCCCTTGCTCCCTACGTGGCCCGTAAGCCTGGGCGTAGCATTCCATCCTGGAGGGGCCGAGCCAGCGGGGCATGGACGCCCACCCTGCCCTGCCCACCCCAGGGCCCGGTCCGGTCCGCAGGAGGCCACCTGCAGCAGCTGCTTGCCCCGGGGCCACGGCACAGCTGGGCTGTGGGCGGGGCAGAGGGGCCTCTAGGGAAGGGACTTCCCAGCAGACAGCTCTGCCGAGACCCCGGGAGGCCCTCCTGCTTGACGGGAAGGACAGATGTGGGGTGGGGTGGCTGCTTCTGCCTGCCCTCGGCCTGGCCCGGGGCCCAGCGCCTCCCGTCTGCTGCCAGCTCCCACCTGCCGCCCCACCCCCACCCCCACCCCAGGCTCCTCTCCTCCCTGCAGCCCCCCCACCCTGCAGTCCCTTCCTGACTGAGCCCCTCCCTGGAGGCTGAGACTGGGGCTGACTCAGGCCCAGACAGGCACGGCAGGGCCATTCTCGGTGACAGCTGGGAGGAGAAGCAGGGTCCGGGGGTGGCACCTGACCCAGCCGGTTCAGCCAGCTAAGGGATCAGGGGACACCCAGTGGCCCCTTCTCCAGCCTGGCCACCAGCCCAGACCCCCGCCCGTCCAGGCCCGCCGTGCGCGTGGACGGGCAGCGCCCCGCCCCAGGGCCGGTCAGGCACGGATGGGAATGGGCAGCGGGGCCGTCTTCTTCCTCCGAGTGCTCTGTGACCTTGCTCTGGGGGACCCAGCAGGGGGACACGCAGCGGGTGCAGAGCGGAGCCCGAGCTGCTGCTCCCTCTTCGGCCCCCCACCTCTGCTCTCCTGGGATCTGGGGCTCACCCCGGGGGGCAGGGGGGCTCGCCCCTGCTCGGCCCCAGTCTCTCAGGTGCAGTGGCCGGGCCTGGGCTGGGGCGGGGAGGCCTTCGGGCAGGTTCCCGGGCCTCAGGGCGGCCCCTCCTGTTCCAGAAAGAGGAAGGAAGCGCAGCTAGGAGCCTGCACCCCGGCCTGCCTGTGGCCAGAAGCTCCGCCCTGTGACCTGTGACCTGGCTGGGGCGGGGGAGGGGCTGGTGACGGTCCCCAAAGAGACCCCCACACACACCTGTCTGCTGTGCTTCAGGGCTCAGTCCCCTCTGTGTCCACCTTCCCAGGCTCGCGTAGCCAGGGGGAGGGGCCCCACCCTCCCCACCCTCCCAGCTCTCCAGGGCCCACCTCTGCCCTCTGGCTGGCATGGCTGTTCTTGCCCAGTCCTGGGAGCAGGCTGCACCCGCCCCACCTGCCCCTGCCTGGGGGTGCAGAAGACCCCCCAAGCTCCAGCAGGGAGGAGGAGAAAGCTGGTGTTTAAACTCCCACTGGGGGTGGCAGAGCACCCATACAGGCACCCCCAACCCTGCAGCTGCTGGCCTACTGTCACTGTGGCAGCAGCAGCAGCGGCAGCAGCAGCAGCCATGCAGGGTCCCCTGCCAGGCCCCAAGGCTGTGAGGAAGAAGGTACGCTACGATGGAGGCTGTCGGAGGATTCAATCCCAATAGGGAGACGAGAAACAGGCAGAGGGGACGAGCGGGCCAGCACGCGGTGCTCCCGCAGGATGAAGAAGGAGCACAGACACGCGTGATGCCAGAGGTCGCCGGCGGGAAGCGAGCTGCTTCTTCGTCCATTCGTTCATTCAGCAACTTCGCTCGGCACGGATCACGCGCCAGGTGCTGTTCCCAGGGCTGGGGGACGGCACAGCAGGCAGAGACACGGGGCGGTCGGGGCAGACTGCTGGTGGAGGTGACGGAGCCTGACCTGGGACTGAGTCAGGCCTGGAAGGCGGTGAGGACCGAGCCCCTGGGGGTCCCCTGGAGCAGTAACCCTCGCTGGGCTGGGCCAGTATTCCAGGAAATGCAAGGAGGCCGGAGGCTCTGGGCAGGAAGGCAGAGGCAGGTGGGAAGGCCTCGTAGGGACCCGGTGCCGGGAGCTGTCCTGGTGGGTCCCCCAGAAGCCACGGGGAGGTCCTGGTGGGAGCGAGAAGACCCCTGAGTGCAGAGAGTGGTGCCCTGGTCCCTGAGTTGGAGATGGCGGGGTCTCTCTCTGCCAGGGGCGCCAGGTGTGGGAAGTGGCCAGCTTCTAGGAATGTTTTGGGAATGCTAGTACATTTCCACATTACATGCACTAGGGAAAAACGAAAAAGCAGAAACACAGACCTTGGGATCCAGAAACAAGGGTGTCCCTAGAAGCGCAGGGGCCTGGGGGTGCTCCCCAAAATGGGAGGTGGGCCCAGGGGGCGCTCCAGAGACTTGGGGTCTCTCATTCAGTGCGACTGTCCCCGCGCTGCTGGCGTCCACCCGTGGTCACCACCCCCCAAACGAAGCAAGCAAAACCCCAGGGGGACCAGGACAGGGAAGAGGGCTGTTTAGGTACACAGTCACTCGTCTGTGGAGCCCCCTCGGGGCCGAGCCCCGTGACCACCTCCCTCAGCTCTCCTCCTGAAAGCCCGCCGCCCGCGTACCCCGTTTCCCAGCACAGACGTCCGGCGTCGTTGCAATGTGCACACACAGTCCCCTCGAGGTCACACCCATCCTCTTTATCATCTACCTTTGAACCTAACTAAACAGGCAGCGCCAAGGCCATCTCTGCTCACGCCTTCCTCGCCCAAAGCTCGGGGACGCTGCTAAACCCGCTGAGACCAGGGGCGCCCTGCTTGGCCCTGTGACTACCCCCCCCCCACAAAGTCCCAGCAGCTCTTCCTTTTAAGAATTCACTTATGGAGTCGGGGGGTGGGCAGAATTTCCCCCTTGTTCTTCAGCCCCACCCAAGAATGCCCAATGTAATAACATAAACAAAAGACCAGGTGCCTAGCTAAATCTGAATTTCGGATCAACAGATAGATATTTTTAGTAACCGTGTATCCCATGCCGCATTCATGGTTGACCTGAAATTCAAATTTCACTGGGTGTCTGGTAGTTTATATAACCCTAGTCCCATCCACCCCACAGATTTCCTGCCAATGGAGCTGTGTTTTTATCATTTCATCTTTCCTGGAGCTGAAACGGCTTTTTTTCTTCCGCTTCTCTTTCTCTTTCTTGTTTTGCGTTTTATAGCTTTATAATTATAGCAGCAAAAAAATGCTCGTCAGCGAGATGATGGAGAATTTAACTACAATCGTTCGTTTTCTTTGCGTGCTGCCGGACAGAGGCATAAATGCATTCACAAAAACGCCACTGCAGCTTTCGGAAAGCATCTCGGGGCTGGTGTCTTATGCTCTCCGGCCCGGTCTATTCATTCCATGCTCACCAGGACAGGGCCGGAGTTGAATTAGTTTGCGTCTGAGGCCCAGGGGTAACATTTATTTATTCCCAAGAATTTTGCTGCAACGGGTTCTTGCGGCAAAATGTATATTCTACAGAATGATCCCAACACTCAGCTATCATGATCAGGATTATTTCTTTTGTGTGTGTGTGTTTTAAAGCCACGGACATAAAATGTACTCTCAACAGTGCAGCTACAATTTTAAGTCCCCCAAAGTGACCGTCGATGATAAAGGTAACGGCAGAATGCCTGTGAAACACTTAAAACATCCTTCTCCGAAAGAGTGGGCGGGCTCTCTGCGTCTCTCCCGATGGCACGGAGGGGGACAGGTTTCAGCCTAGCAGTTTTGAGGGGCCCTGGGTGAACTTCGAAAGGACGAAGCAACTTTTTTTGTGGGACGCCTGGCGAGCAAGTCACGTAACATTTCTGAGCCTCGACAGCCCGTGAGATGGGGACAGAAGGAGCAGTTCGGGGACGGTCGTGAGTGCACGTAGTGGCCTCCCGTGGGACGGTCCTTGTGTTGGTCTCCTGGAGATGCTGGAATAAACTTATCGCACACCTGGTGGCTTAAAACAGCGGAAACTGATTCAGGGTTTTGGAGGCCAGAAGTCTGACATCAAGTGTCAGCAGGGCCACCTCCCGACGAGGCTCTAGGGAGAAGCCCTCCTTGCCTCTCCCGGCTCTGGCCACCCAGGTGTAGCCCGGCTTGGGGCCACCTCATTCCAGTCTCCGCCTCTGAGGTGTCGGGTCTCCACGCTTCCGAGTCTGTCTATTCTTCTGCCTCTTACGAGGACACTTGCCGATAGATTTAGGGTGCCCCCAATCCAAGATGATCTTATTCAAGATCCTTCACTTCACGACATCCCCAAAGACCCTTTTTTCCAAATGTCACATTCACAGGTGCACCTATTTGGCGGGAAGGTCAATTCAGCTCATTACGATAACGCTGTCTTTATTGTCATCGTTATTATTAGCGTTGCTAGTTGGGAGGTACAATGAAGAAGTCGAGAAGCACCAGCCCCCGAGGATGGGATCAAGTGCGAGATGACCCCCGGGGAGCCACGTGGTCCACCCAGACGATGGTATGTCATTCGGCCTTAAAAAGGAAGGACGCCCTGACACCTGCCACAGCGTGGACGGACTTGGGGTTATTATGCGACACAGTCATAGAAGGACGAAGACCACGGGAGCCCACGCACATGAGGGACGCGAGGGGCCCACCCCGCGGAGGCTGGAGGTCACCAGGGCCTGGGGGACGGGGCGCGGGGATGGGGGGGATGGAGGTTTAGTCTGGGGAGACGAGAAAGTTCCGGAGAGGACGGCAGCGAGCCTGCAAACGGTTAAACCTACAAACGGTTAAACCTACAAATGGTTAAAATGGAAAAGTTTTTATTCTGTGTATTTTATCACAATTTTTATTTTTTTAAAAAAAAAGAAGGGAAAAGGACACTCACAAGGACCCCGTGACACTGGCGGTTCCCACGTGGCTGTGCAGACGCTGGACAGAGAGGGGACGCGGGCTCCCCGGGACAGGTGGCGGAGGCTGGCTGCAGTTTCCAGCTGGGTCCTCGTCCTGCCGCGCCCTTCCGAGCAGGCAGGCAGGTGGGGGATGGGAGCCTCCTCGCCTGAGTGTGGGAGGCCCAGACAGTGAGGGGTTCTCGGAGGTCACCAGCACCCCACGCCGTTCTCCCCGAGGTCCCTCCTTAGTTCTGTGTGTCTCAGTGCCGGCCCTGCCTCCCTTAGAACTTGGGGGTGCTTGTCACACAGGCAGCTTCTGGAGTGCACCCTAGAACCCCCAGCTCGGAGTCTCCGGCCTGGGGCCTGCCCAGCTCATTCGATGATGCCATAGGGAGCCCAGGAACTTTCCAGACCTGATCTCAGACTTAGCTGGGCTCTCCAGCTTCTCCCCTGCGGAGTCCAGATTGGGAAAGGCACCGTGCTTCCCTCGTGGGGACGCCCACGGGCGCGCCCTGGTTCCCTGCGCGCCCGCCCTGTGTGGGGGCGCCTCACCCCACCAGCCCCCCACCTCTGCCTCCCCCGCCTCCCCACTGCCTTGCAATTCAGCGGAGCCCAGGCCATGCCCAGGCCACCCCGTCCTCCTGGGCTGCCCCCATTCTCCCCCCTTGCCCTGACCTCGGAGGCTGCAGGACGCCTGTCCGGGCGTGCTCATCGCCGTCCGCTCGCTCTGTCCACTGGCGTGAGCCCTGGGGTGGCACTCAGCGCCAGACGGTGGCCTGACTTACTCCACCCCTCCACCACCAGCCCGGGACCCCCTGGAGGTCCCCGACTCTGTGGGGTCTACTCTGAGATCTGCGCCTCTGGCTGGGGCTGCTGCTGGCCAAGTACTCGCTTCCCGCTGCTCGGATGAAGGAATGAACAAACAGGACAGGTGCCCCGGCCCGGCTGGGAGCTGGGAGGGGGCCAGGAGGGGGCCGGGGCCCCCTAGGGCTCTGCCCAAGCCCAGGGCAGGAGCGAGGCCGCCCTGCTTCCTGCCTAGGTCAGGCCCAAGCAGCGGCCACTGTTTCTGGGGCCACTAGAGGGAGACGTTTGAGGCCCAGCCTCACGCTTGGCCAGAGCACGGCCCGGTGAGCGCAGGAGAGCGTGTGTGTGTTCGCACGTGCCCTCACCCCGGCAGCAGTGGCGGTGGGCAGTGGCCTGAGGTGCAGGCGCAGGAGGTCTGTTTACTGGACAGTGGGAGAGACTTAGACGCTGGGGGCGTGGAGGGGCGACGACACCCTGCCAGGGAGGACAGCAAATAAAAACCATGACATCACCAACAGAGGGCAGGAATCTGGGGCCTTTTCCGTGCCCCGTGCTGTCGGAGCATTCTGTGTAAATATATTATGAGCAATAATCCACTAGCCGGTGGGGTCTGTTAATACCATGTCCGCATTACGGATTGAGAAACTGAGGCCCCAGAGGCTGAGGAACTCGCGGAAGCTGTAATGAGACCAGATCTGGGGTTCAAACCCATGACGACAGAGTGAGGACGTGGGCCCCACAGCCCTGAGGAGGGCAGCCGCCCCGTGGCACGGCCAGGTGGCCCAAGGCGTCCCGTGGGCCTGGCCTGGGATTCCAGCTCTGCCCCAACCCCCCTGCTCCCGCCCCCACAGTGTCCTCGGGCCAGGCCCTTCCCCTGAGCCTCACTTCCCCCTCTGTGAGGTGGGACTGATGACACCTATCTGGATTCTTTCGAGGTTTAACTGGGACACAGGAAATGCAGGGAGAAAGGCTCCAGGGCCTTGTGGCCCCAGGCTGGGGCCTACAGGGTGGGTGCACCTAGGGTGCCCTTATCATGTCCTCCCTCCCCTCCCCTGGGCTGCCTTCGGGGTGTGGGGCCTGGACAGACAATTTTTTTCTCTTTTTTGTAACACCAGTGCCTGACTTAAGCTGCCACTGAGACGGCATTTGCTCACAATGATGGCTGCCTCCGACAAGCGCGTGGCATGGCCAGTGCAGGGCCGGACAGGGAGCCAGGCCCCCTCCCCACGCCGGCTCCTTCCTCTTAGAGATCTTACTTAACAGACGTCAGTGACTGACCCCTGGGGTGTCTCTCCCTGTGCCCGAAATCCCCACTCCGGCTCCTGTGTTTCATATTCCCCGGTAAAGAGTGAGCTCCCCGCCTCCCCCGCCCCCCCATGCAAGCAGCACCCCCGGCTACGCACCCTCTCTCGACCCCAGAGCTTGTGACGTGGCCCAGGTGCGTGCTGTGTGACCTGTCCCTTCCCGGAGGTCCCTGATGGTTTTTGCTGAAGGGCCTTTTGGGATTGTAGTTAAGTGCCGTGGGGCAGGTGTGGCCGCCACCGGGGTTGTCGTCGACGGGCCGAGCCCAGCACCAGAGGGCACCACGCCGCGCTCAGAAAGACCCTGTGCGGGCGTCACACGCGCCCGCCTCGCCGTGAACTCCTCCCCGCTTTCTCACCCCGGGTCCCCGCGTCTCCATGCTGTGCCGGGGCCTGCACCCGTGACCGCCAGCTCTGCTGGTTCGGGCACGGCTCCACCCTGGCGGCAGGCCAGGGGCCGCCCCCTGAGATAAATAAAAGGGCAGGAGGAACAGAAATGCTTGCTGAGGCCTCCCCCCAAACCCCGCAGGCCCCCAGGAGCTCCCCCTCCCCAGAGGGCACACACTCACCCCGACTCCGGGTCAGCTGCGCCCTAAAACGCAGCCGCACCCCGTTGTAGCAGTGCTGTCTGTCTCTGAGCCCACTCGCATGCACCCGGGATTGGTCGTGGGGACCGCTGCCTCAGGAGCCCCCCTTGGGCTGGTCGGCCTCCACCGTCTATGAAGCTCCCTGGGCCTCCCCGCACCCCCCAGTTCCCCTGGGTAGAGGGGAGCTCACGGCCAACATGGCGAGGCTCAGCCTGAGCGTCGCACCGTTTGGTCCCCGAGTGGCAGCCGCCGTCCCAGCCCCGTCGGACGGTGCGCTCACCTGCACCCCGACACCTCGGAGCACCCACAGCAGCCACACCTCGGGCAGCCCCGCGGGGAGGCGGGCACATGGGACCTTTCGGCTGGCGTCTGTGCTGGGGAGCTGCCCTCTGGCCCAGCCTGGCCGGCCAGGGTGAATGTCCTCTGGGACAGGTGGAGTTCTGGGAACAGGCAGCGTCCTGGCCAGCAGGGAGGCCAGGGCTGGAAGCTGGCTGGAGGCCTCTATCGAGGTCCACCCGGGGCCCACCGAGGCTGTCCTCCAGCTACACACCGTCCGAGGGCGGCCCAAAGTCACCAGGCAGGAGGGGCCGGGGGC
>PVKZ01007916.1:0-19331 GCA_004027375.1 Macroglossus sobrinus | reverse complement strand
TGTTTTATGTTATTTACTTCAGTTCTAACTCTAGGTGCATGGTTACCATTACAAATATGAAAAAGGTAGTTATATATGTACAGTTGTCCATTTTCTTCTGTGTGTGCCTTATCTCCTTTCTCCTTTGCGAATTTGGATCTTCGAATGCTCCCATTTCAGTCATTGTTATCTCAATTTGTTTCTACATATGCTGAACGTTCATACTATCTTGCTATATCAAATCTCTTCTTATTGTTTAAGCTGATAATGCCCTTCTCTTAGTAAAGATTGCACTCCTCTGCTTCTATCTGCCTACTAGTCACCTTACTCATAGTTACGTATTTTTTTGTCATTTGATTTCAGGTGAATTGACCTCTTTCAGTATTTTCTGTAATGCAGGCCTTGTGTTGGAGAATTTCTTCAATTTTTGTATATTAAAAGGTCTTTATTTCTCCTTCATATCTAAAGGAGCACTTTGTTGATATATTTTCTCAGCTGGTAGGTCTTTTCATAATAGTTTGGATATTTGATTCTACTCCCTTTCTGGCTTATAAGGTTTTGCTGAGAAGTCTGACAATAATCTAATGGGTTTTTTTTTTAATATAGGTTACCATCTTCTTTTACTGACAGCCCTGAGAATTCTTTCTTTTTCTTTTATTTTAGTTTTAATATAATGTGTCTTGGAGAAGGCCTTTTGGATTGAGATAATTGAATGTCCTATTGATTTCTTGAATTCCAAGCTCTACCTCATTTCTTAGATTTGGGTAATTCTCATCAACTATTTGTCTGAAAATGCTTTCTAATCCTTGCTCCTTTTCCTCCCTTTTGAGAATGTCCATTATTCTTGTTTCCTTTCCTGATGGTATCAGTTAGTTTTTGTATTTCTCTTTCATTATTTTCATTCTTTATTTTCTCTCTTCTTTTTTCTGATTTATTTCTAGATTTTTGTCTTCAATATCACTGATTCTTTCCTCCATTTGTTGACTCTGTTTCCCAAGCTTGCTATTTTATTTTTTCATCTCTTGCAGTGTGTTATTCATCTCTAGAAGTTCTATTCTGTCCTTTTTGAGGGTTTCAGTCTCATAGCTAAAGAACTCATTCTGTTCATCTAGTTGTCTTTTCAATTCCTAAAATTGTTGATATGAATTGTATTGGATCTCATTGATTGTTTTTAGAAGTACCATTCTAAATTCTTTGTCATTTAAGTCACATATTTCTATGTCTTTAAGCTTATTTTCTGAAGATTTTTCTTTTACTTTGCCTTGTCACCTTGGTTGTTCATGGTGTTTAGTGAATTATTTCTCTGCCTGGGCATGAATGGATATGTTTTCTGCTTTTTTTTCCAGAAAAAAAAAAAAGTTTTATTATATAAGGGTCTCTCTTTAGCCTGTTACAAAGAAGGCATTTTTTATTTGTTTTCCAGCAGGTGGCATCTAAGCCTCTTGGATCTTTGTTTTCTATAAAGTTCTAATGATACCTTTTTTTTTAGATATTCAATCACACTCACTATCCTCAGTCTCAATTCCTGACAGCGTTAGTAAGAATTTTGGTAGCATTTGCTCAGATTCCCCTTGGGCTCTGCAATGTTTGGTCTTGACAGAAATTGGAGCAGCAGAAGGCTCTCTGGGTTTGAGTATGGGAGCTGTGGCTCAGCCACACATTTTGCAACCACGGCTAGTAATAATCAACTGTTGCTTCTCCTCCATCCCCACTTCTCTGCCGTCCCTCTTTCTCTGATTTCTGCCCTAAATCCTGTGCACTGCTGCTGTGTGGAGCTCACAGCTCTCTCAGGCAGAGCTGTTCAGGGAACCCACCTTACCTTCTTCCCTCCCCCTCCTCCTTCAGGGAGCACTGGCTGGAAGAGACAGCTTATTTGTTTCTTCCAGTCTACCAGTGACTCCTACAGGTCTGACCTGTGGTAGCTCTTATTCACAGATCCCATACTCAGATGTGCTGGTGCACAAGTTGGGTATTTATTTTTTTGTTGAGTGTTAGATGTTCAGTTTATTGTTTCAGTGAGAGAGATCTGGGGTCATCTTTCACTCCACCGTGTTTCTGATTTCAAAAAATATATATATTTTTAAACCAACTTTAGAGATGTGGGTTTTAAGAATGTCCACCAACTAAAGTCCTCAAAGAAAGTTAACTTGTCTTCATCACTCACAGGTATTTATGGAACAAAGTTGATGCCAGAAAATATAACATCACTTGGCTTGCACATAAGCCTCTAATTTAAAATCTAGCTAGAATAATAACAGCAATTAACACATATTAAATGTTTACACTGTGCCAGAATGTATATTGTCTCATTTTATCTTCACAACAGCCTTACAAGGTAATAGCTAATATTACTATTTTATAATGAGAAAACTGAGGTGCACAAAAGAGAAAGAATTTTCCTATGAAAGAAAGCTTATTGGATTCAAACTCAGCTCCATGTGACTCTCAAGCTAACATCCTTTAGCCTGCTCCACAGATCCGCTGTGTCAATACAGTGGTCACTAACTACAAGTATATGCTGAGCTGTCGAAATGAAGTAAACTTGAATTGAGATGTCTTTTGAATATAAAGACACACCAGATTTCTAAGACTTGGACCAAACAAAAGCAAAATATTTCTTATCATTTTTAATATTATCTATTGAAATAATATTTTGGATATATTGAATTAAATAAAATATATTTTTAATTAACTTTACCTGTTACTGGGAAATTTTAAATTACATATGTAGCTCACATTAATTTCTACTGGACAGCACTGCTTTAGACCAATTTAACTCTGAAATAAATTGTTTTGTGTTTCTTTTCTCTAACTTGAATCAATAACCCTATGACAAAAAAATAAGCATGATAGAGGAGGTGGTGAAAAGAATCACATTAGGAGCACATTGTGCCAACTTGAACTTCAAGAAAGAGAGAAGGTGTTGATGTATGAGGGACAGTGCAGGCAGGCATGCTTAGACAAGTGGTCAGGTGGGAAGACTTGCAAGCTGTGTTTTAGCTACAAGAGGGATTCTTGTGTGAAAATCAAATAGACCAGCACACACAAGGTGTTTCCATCAGTACAATGGATTGTCCAAGCGTGGGATATACGGGATACTGAATGCCTGCTACACACAAACTTCTCTAATCTGGCTAAATTTGCAGAGGCTTGCAATTATTCAGCAACATTGACTTTCTTTTCCTGCTCATCACAACCTCCACTGCATTGCAGTGTGAAAAGATTTCAGAGCATAGAACCCCAGAGCACAGAAAATAAGATAATGCCTCTACTGACACTCGTAGGTCCTGGGCTCCACAGCTCCAGAGCACTGTG
Source organism: Macroglossus sobrinus (assembly GCA_004027375.1). NCBI lineage: Eukaryota > Metazoa > Chordata > Mammalia > Chiroptera > Pteropodidae > Macroglossus > Macroglossus sobrinus. The sequence continues at coordinate 16,037 of PVKZ01007916.1, read as the reverse complement.
GCCCCCACTCAGAAGTCTGTGCTTACACTGAGGCCAAGACTGGAAGGGAGGACAAGTGGAGGAAAGTAACAGTTTTAGATATACTGGTGTCAGATTGTGAACTCTTTGGAGTCTATCCTAAATGAAATGAGAAATCACTGAAAGTACAAGAATAGGAGGCAAATTAACATCGGATTGGCAAGAGGGACACATTATGGAATTTAACAGAAAAAGACCAAAAATTTGTTAGATTTCCAAGAATGTGTGCCAAATGTGACACTTTAGTAAGATAGGGAACTGCTGCAGACTGCCAGAAAGAGAGTGTAGTGAGACTTCTAAATCTTTCCTCTAAATGTTGAATTTCACTGTATATCTATTTCTAACATCCTTTTCATTTCTGAAATTCCCTGACCCTGTCAAGTTGTAATGACATGATTGATTTTTGCTTATCTTTCCACACATTTCTGAAGAGGAATAAGAAATAGAATGTTTACTGATTATATGTAAGCCATAGAGTTTAGAAATAATATGATTATATTATAATAAATATAGCCATTCAAATGCACAATAAATATTTCAGTTCATTCTAGCTATATCCTGTCATATAGAAAAAAATATTACTTCTATTCTATTTGCCAAAGTAAATGGAATTGTCCAAAATATTGCAGTTGTCATGTTTGTCATGCTAAAACAGCTAAGAGTGGAAGATGGCATATCTCCTTTAATTCAGTCTTTGAAGCTATCCCCATCATGTTGGAAAAATGTTTTTTCATCTTTATCAAGATTTTTCACAGCCACATTCATGGTGAATGGCACTTATAGGGTTATGAGGAGCTTTGCTGGGTGCCTTTCATATATGACTTTCTAGCACAACTCTGCAATGTGGGTCTGACAGAGTCTTAATTGCACTGATAGGAAAACTCAAATTCAGAGACCTTTGTCCCCAACCTTCTAATAGCATCTTTCCAGATCCTGTGTTCTCACTAGAACCCTGTGCCATCTCTTAACACCTCCACATAGGTATCTAGATAATGGAATTCAAGGCTAAAAACACTCTGCTCCTTCTACCATTCCCCATGATTCTGAATCTTTTTTCTATTTCAGTCACCTTCCAGTGAGCTTTACCTATCCACCTCCTATCCTAATTTCTACTAATGTTGATCTAATTGGCATCCACTCCATATCTTTATCTAATTTATTGACAAGAATGAGGAGTATAATAGAAAGAAGCACAGCATGTGTATTCATCTGTGGAATCTGTAGTTCCTGGGGTCTAGGGCCAGCTCTGCTATCTACTAATGCTGTGATTAGAGTCAAGTTACTGAAAATGACTGAGCCTCAGTTTTACTACATATAAAGTGGAAAATTATCTGTACTACCTCTCAGAAAAGTGGGGATACAAGGATGGTGCAACTAGGGAAAAAGTCAAATCAGGCAGAGGCAAGACATGACCTTGTCTGAAGAGAAGACAAGTTCAAATTCTGGTGCACTACAGGAAGGGTAGTGTCATGTAGCATTCAAAGCCAGGACTCTAGAGGCAAAAACCTAGGTTCAAGTCATAGGGCTGTCTTGGTTTCCTCCTCTGTTCAACAAGGTACCTACCTCACTAAAAAAAGCTGCTTCAAGGATCCTGACCAAAAGCCCTATAAAAACAATACCCCACTTTTTGAGATAACTTGTTAGTATAGGAGGTACCTATAGTTCCAACAGTCTTAAGTAAGTGAAAAGATTTGTCTCTTAAGAATGTGTTTATTTATTCCAATAAAAAAAATATACTAGACTTATTGGGGCAATCATTCCATAAGTTATATAAATGTCTAACCACTATGCTGTATACCTAAAACTAATACAATATTAAATGTCAACTGTAATTCAAAAATGAAAATAAGTAAAAATTCAAAACAAAATACTATGTATGAAAAATATATATATGGGGAGGGCATTCAGGTCAAAATGCTGGAGTGGGTAAATGCTATGCTGGCTTTCTCCCATAACCATATTAAAATTATAACTAACTTACAAAACAACCACCAATGAGAATAACCTGAAGTCTAGCTGCACAGATGTCCTATAACTAAGGAGATACAAAAGAAGCCACATTGAGACTGTAGGACAAGCAGAGATGCAGAATGGGTGAGTCCCTCACCCACATGTGGTGGTTAAAAATCAAGAGAGATATTTCAACTGTGGAGGTCCCCTCAGAGGAATGAGGGGTCCAGGCCCCACAACCAATCTCCCCAGCACAGGGTTCTAGTACTGAGGAGACCCACAACTTCCAGCTGTGAAAACCAGCAGAGATTGTGGCTGAATGAGACAGAGGGCAGCTGGATCACAGATGTTCTTCTTAAAGTGTTCATGTGTGGACTTACTCACTGACAGACTCACTCACTCTGAGTTCCAGCACGGGGGCAGCAACAAGAAAAGCACCAGACACATATGCGAAAAATCTAAATTGTCTGGCTTCAGAGCAAGGGCTGGAGGGGCAGATTTCTCCCAGACCAAAGTGCTGGCATAGGGCATTCTTCCTTTGTTGAGCCCTCCCCGCTTCCAGCATGCAGAAGTAGGAGGTAGCCATATTTAAATCCCCATCAATCTGACTAACACTGGTTGTCTTGCACTTGTGAATTCCTGAAACCCCACCCAATTAGCAGGCTCACCCAAGTTGCTTCCAGTGGTTTTTCCATATGAATGGGCTATCTCGATAAATGCTGCAGACTTTCCTAAAATCTCTCAAAGGTTCACAAACTGAAAACAAGTAGAATTTGACCCTGGCATAACCTGTACCTCTTACTAAGCATCACTAAGCTCAGAAATAGTGGTAGCGAACCTCGGTTCCCAGCCTAGCCTCTCCCAGGCACCTCCAAGCCCAGTTTGGTTGGAAAATTTCTGTGGATCGCTATGTGGGTCATTCTAGGTGACCCCTGGAAAAGCACAGGTGGTGGCTTAACTTGGCCTGTGGCAGTATCCCTCCCAGGAGGCCCCAAAAACAGCAGGACTGGTGGCCAATTCAGACAGACCTGGAGCACCACTCAGCCACCTCCATAAATGACACACCCAAAGAAGAGATTCGGCAGGTACTAGAGCCCTATTAAAGCAAATTCTGCTTTATGGGTTTAAGCCCTGCACAACAGCTCCTCTGCAATAGTCATGGCCAATCCTTTTGACCAATTAGCCTGAGAGTTAATCCTTCCCACTGAAATGCCAATAGCAACTCAACTACAATAAGATGGCACATACAACTCACACAAGGGACACACACCTGGAGCCCCCAGTTTAGGTAACTAGGGAGACTGTACCACTGGGCTACACAGGATACCTACTACTTAAGGATACTCTACTAAAACCAGGAAACAAAACAACTCTACTGAATACATAGAAACAAATACAGGGAGGTAGCCAAAATGAGAAGACAGAGAAACATGTCCCGATGAAAGAACAAAACAAAGCTCCATGAAAAAAAAAAACTCAACAAAATGGAGATAAGCACTCTACCAGATACAGAGTTCAAAACACTAGTTATAAGGATGCTCAGTGATCTCATTGAGGACTTCAACAAAGAGATAGAACACATAAAAATGGAGATAGAAAACTCAGAAAGAACAAATCAGAAATCAGAATATAATAGCTAAAATGAAGAATACAGTAGAAAGAACAAACAGTAGATGAAATAAAGCAGACTATTGAATCAGTGATTTTGAAGATAAGGTAGCAGAAAACAATCAGAACAGAAAAAAAAATAATCCAAAAATATGAGGATACTTCAAGGGGCTTCTAAAACAACATCAAACATACCAACATTCACATAATAGGGGTACCAGAAGGAGAAAAAAGAGAGCAAGAAATAGAAAACCTATTAAAGAAATAAGAATAAGAGAACATCCCTAACCTGGTGAAGGAAATAAACATACAAGCCCAAGAAGTGCAGAGAATTCAAAACAAGATGAACCCTAAGAGACCCACACCAAAACACATATCATAATTCAAATGCTAAAAATTAAAGGCAAAGAAAAATTTTAAAAGCAGCAAAAAATAAAGCAAAGAGTTACATAGCAGCATCTCCCATAAGATTGTCAGCTGATTTCTCAACAGAAACTTTGCAAGCCACAAGGAATTGATATGAAATATTCATAGTGATGAAAAGCAAGATCTTACAACCAAGAGCACCCTACCCAATAAAGCTATAACTTAGAATCAAAGATAAAGAGCTTCTCGGAAAGATAAAGTTAAAGGAGTTCATCACCACCCAACGAGTATTCTAAGAAATGTTAAAGGGACTTCTTTAAGAAGAATTATAAAAAGATAAACTATATAAATAATAAAATGGCAATAACTACATATCTATCAGAAATTACTTTAAATGTGGATGGATTAAATGCTCCATTCAAAGGATATAGGGTGGCTGAGTAGATAAAAAAATAAAACCCTTACATATGTTGCCTACAAGAGACTCACTTTAGCTCCAAAGATATACATGGACTTAATGCAAAAGGATGAAAAAAGATATTTTATGAAAATGGAAATGGAAAAAAATCTGGGAGAGCAATACTTATACCAGACAAAATAGACTGTAAAAACAAAGGCTATAACAAGAGACATAGAAGGACCCATAAATGCCACTTTTGGATATGTATTAGAAGAAACCCAAAACACTACCTCTAAGGGACATATTAATCTATATGTTTATTGCAGCATTATTTACAATAGCCAAGACATGGAGACAACCTGGGCATCTATCAATGGATGAATGGATAAAGAGGTGGTACATATATACAATGATATATTGTTCAGCCATAAAAAAGAATGAAATCTGAGTGACATCAGAAGCATGGAGGTATGAAATATCCCCTTGATCTCTCTCCTTGAAATTACAAGTTGAACAGTCTAACATACAAATACTTCTGAGAGATCTGCACATCAAAACATCTGAAGGTGATAAATTGTGGAGAACAAGGGAGAAGGGAAGGGAGAAAAGCAGAGACAGATGCCATAAATGCTGCCCGGAGCTCACTGAGGGATTTGGGGAGGGAGGAAGAATCAGGTTGCAGCATGTACTCTCTGTAACCCCAAGTTTTCCTGCCTAAATGATCAGCATATGCTATGGCTGAATCCTGCAATCTGTTGGGGCAGAGACCCAAATACTACAGTAGTGTGACAGCTGTGTTCTAACAGCTGTCATTACCAGGAAGGAAACAAAGTAAAAGAGCCTGACCACCTCCCCCCATCCACATCCCAGAGCTTGCTTCCCTGCACCTTCCCAGAGTTAACAGTGAGCCCCAGAAGAAACTGTATCAGTGAGTGTTGAACTTCAAAATAGAGTATTCACACCCCCAGAGAACTGAAAAGACAGCTTCTGAGTGGCAGACACACACTGCAGCTAATCCCATTGACAGGGGTGAAGATAAAAAAGTGAGGCAGCTGAGGTCTGGCAGTAGCCATTACTGAGAGGAAAACACCAATGGCTTCTCCCAACCCACCCCAACACCACCCATCCACAGGCATCTGGGACACCTCAGGCAGTGCAACACTGCATCTGGCTGCTAGAGCAGCACTAGGCCTTTGAGCACAAGGGCTCAGAACCAAAGAACCCACCACATTCTCCCATGGGGATAGAGCCCTAAGATCCAGGTGACCTGGTAACAGAGGAGACACACTCCTCCTCAGGAATAAAGGGCAATAAAGATCTGGAAGGCCTAGGTAGTGCAAGAAGCCTCAGCAGCACCTACTGGAAAACAAAAGAAAAATATCTTCTTCTCAACCTTCTAAAAAGGCATCACTCATAATAATAATAATAATAATAAAAAGTGGAGCACATTTTTGTAAATCTCCAAGAGGAGAAATAAGCCATCAAATACCATGAGCAATCAAGGCATCAAGGCAGCTCAGAAAGACATAGAAATATGTGCTTTAAATGACAGAATTCAAGATAGCACTTCTGAAAAAAATCTCAACAAGATGCAAGAAAACTCAGAGAGACAATATAATGAACTGAGGAACAAAATCAATGAACAAAAGGAATCCTTTACCACAGAGATTAAACTTCTAGTAAAGAACCATATTAAAATTTTGGAGCTGAAGAACTCAGTAAAAGAGACAAGTAATAAATAGTGAGCTTAGGAAACAGAGCTGCCAGATGGAGAAGGGAATTAGTGATATCAAAGACAGAAATCTGGATGGAGGAAGAGAGACTTGAGAGTAAAAACAAAAAACAAAAAAACTCTACAAGAGCTATCTGACTACATCAGAAAGATAAATATAAGAAAAACGAGTATATCAAAAGGAGAAGAGAGGGAGAAAGGAACAGAGAGCCTATTTATATATATAGTCAGTAACAATTTTCCAAACCTATGGAAAGAACCAGATCCTTGAATCCAAAAAGTAAAAAAAAAAAAAAAAAAGAAAGAAAGAAAGAAAGAAAGAAAGAAAGAAAGAAAGAAAGAAAGAAAGAAAGAAAGAAAAGAAAAGAAGAGAAGAGAAGAGAAGAGAAGAGAAGAGAAGAGAAGAGAAGAGAAGAGAAGAGAAGAGAAGAGAAGAGAAGAGAAGAGAAGAGAAAAGAAAAAAGAAATACCTAATTATCTCAATCCAAAAAGGCCTCTCCAAGGCACATTATATTAAAATTGTCAACACTAAAGAATAATAAAGAATTCAAAGGGCAGCCAAGGAAAAGAAGATAGTAACCTATAAAGAAAATCCCATTCAATTATCATCAAACTTTTTAGCAGAAACTCTACAAGCTAGGAGAAAGTGAAAACAATATTTGGATTATTGAAAGATAGAAATTATCAGCCAAGAATAATATAACCAGCAAATAGATATGATGGAGAAATCAAGAACTTTTCAGACATACATAAGCTGATAGAATTTTCTACCCCAAGGCTTTCATTACAGAAAATACTTAAAGGAGTTATTCTACTTGAAACAAAAAGATACAAAACTATGAGTAAGATGATTAATAGACAGGCAGAAGCAGGAAATTACAACCTTTATTTAAAAAATTATTTAAAAAATGGTATTATATGCTTAAATATTACATAATAGTTAAGGGAGGAGAAAATATTTTATAAAGAAAAGACAGTAACTACTGTAACCTGGAAGTAAACTAGGTCTGTACTTGCAAAGAACAATGGAGATAAGACTCATGCAAAAGAAAAAGAACAGCTGTATATATGAAACTTTATTTTGCATAAACTTGATGATAACCACACAAAAAATCCATAACTGAGAAATATAACATTTAAAAGAAAAGAAATCATAGAATACCACTAACAGATAGAAACACAAGGACAAAAAAAAAAAAAGAATGGAATGAATGGAGACACTGAACTGCAGCAAAAAATAAAATAGCCATAGCAAAACCTCAAATATAAATAATCACCCTAAATGTTAGTGAACTAAACTCACCAAATAAGGCACAGAGTAACAGATTGAATCAAAAAACAAAACCCAACTGTATGATGTCTTCAAGAGACACATCTCTGCTGCAAAGACAAATATAGACTCAAAGTGAAAGGGTGTAAAACTATAATCCAAGCAAATGGCATCCAGAGATAAGTGGGTGTGACTATACTTATATCTGATAAAATACTCCTCAAATTAAAAAAAAAAGTAATGATAGAAAAAGATGGACATTTCATAATGATAAAGAGGAAAATACAGCAAGAAGACATATCAATATATATAAAGCAACTACTAACAGAACTAAAGGTCTCCCTTTTTTGACCAAAACAAAATTATAGTAGGAACCCTAAATACCCCACTGACAACTATGAATAGATCATCTAAACAGAAAATATTTAAGAAATATCAACCTTAAAAGACACATCAGACCAATAGGACAAAATAAACATTTACAGAGTCTATCAACCCAAAACACCCGATTATACATTCTTCTCTATGCACATGGAATATTTTCAAGGATAGACTATATGTTTGGACACAAAACTAGCCACAACAAATTCAAAAAGATTGAAAGAATATCTGGCATATTTTCTAATCACAATGCTTTGAAACTGGAGATCGACTGCAAAAGAAAAGTGAGGAAAATCACAAATATGCAGAAATTAAACAATATACTATTGAACAATGACTGGGTAATAGAGAAAAATAAAAGGAGAGATCAAGAGATACATAGACACAAATAAGAATGAAAATACAACATATCAAAATATTTGGGATATAGCAAAACAGTAATAAAAAGTTCATATTATTACAGGCCTATCTCAAAAAAACAAGAATAAGCATAAATAAACAACCTAATATTATGTCTTAAAGCTAGAAAAGGAAGAACAAATGAAGCCAAAAGTCAGCAGAAAGAAACAATTAAAATTAGAGCAGAATTAAATGAAATTAAGAACAAATAGTCAATAGAAAAATGAATGCAACAAGGAGTTATTTCTTTGAGAAGCTAAATAAAATTGACAAACCCATGGCTAGACTCACTAAAGAAAAGAAAAAGGCAAAAACAAAATCAGGAGTGAGAGAGAATTATGACAGATATAACCAAATTACAAAGAATCATACAAAAATACCATGGAAGATTATATGCCACCAAATTCAAGAGAAGAAATGGACAAGTTCTTAGAAATATACAACCTTTCTAGACTAAACCAAGAATAACTGAAAAATCTAAAATTACCTATCAACAGTAAGGAAATTGAAACAATCATAAAAAACCTCCCAAAAAGTAAAAGTCCAATGGCTCTACTAGTGAATTATACCAAATATTCAAAGGTTATTTAATACCTGTTTTTCCCATACACTTCAAAAACATTGAATAACACCTTTTAATTTTTTTAATTTATTTGTTATTAGTATAGGAATGCTATGGATTTTTGAACATTGATTTTGTATTCAGAAACTTTACTCTATTTGCTCGTTTCTAGTGTTCTTGTGGACTTTTTAGGGTTTTCTATATAGAGAATCATGTCATCCACAAATAGTGACAGTTTGCCTTCTTCGTTTCCTATTTGATTGCCTTTTATATCTTTCTCTTGTCTGATTGCTCTCGCTAGGACCTCCAATGTTATATTGAGTAATATTGGCAATAGTGGACAGCCTTGCCTTGTTTCTGATCTTAGAGAAAAGGTTTTTAGTTTTTCACCATTAAATATAATGTTGGCTGAGGGCTTGTCATAAATGGCCTTTATTATATTACAGTTATTTTTCTTCTATACCGATTTTGTCAAGTGTTTTGATCACAAATAGGTGCTTTATTTCTCCTTCATATCTAAATGAGGCTTTGCTGCATACATTATTCTTGGCTAGTACCTTTTGTTTAATAGTTTCTAGCTTGTAAGGTTTCTGCTGAGAAGTCCGACAATAATCTAATGAAATTTTCTTTATAGGTTACCTTTCTGAGGTGAGATAATTGGGTGTTCTGTTGACTTCTTGTATTCCAAGCGCCACTTCATTCCTTAGATTTGGAAAATTCTCATCAATTATTTGTCTGAAAATGGTTTTAATCCCTGTTATTTTCCCTCCTCTTTGAGAATGTCTGTTATTCTTGTTTCCTTTCCTGATGTTATCAGCTAGTTCTTGTATTTCTCTTTCATTATTTTTTTTATTCTTTGGTTTCTCTCTTCTGCCTTATTTCTAGATTTCTGTCTTTGATATCACTGATCTCTTCCTTCTTTGGTTGACTCTATTTCCCAAGCTTGCTATTTCATTTTTCAACTCTTGTAGTGTGTTCTTTATCTCCAAAAAGTCTATTCTGTTCTTTTTGAGAGTTTCCGTCTCCTTGCTAAAGAACTCATTCTGCTCATCTAGTTGTTTTTTCAATTCTGAAATTGTTGATATGATTCCTTCCAGATCTCATTGAGTTTTTTCAGAAGTAACATCATGAATTTTCTGTCATTTAAGTCTCATATTTCTGTGTCTGTAAGCTTTTTTTCTGGGGGGTTTTCTCTTTCTTTCTGAGATCCCTTGTCACCTTGATTGTTCATGGTGTGGAATGGACTATTTCTCTGCTTGGACATTAATGGAAGTGTCTTCTAGTTTTTTTTCCAGAAAGATTTATTATGTAATGGTCTCTAGCCTGGTGCAAAGAAAGTGTTTTTTCTTTGGTTTCCAGTTGGTGGCATCTAAGCCTCTTGGATCCTCCTTTACATAAAGTCTTAATAATGTCTTTTTTTTCTTATAGATGTTTAATCACACTCACTACCCTCAGTCTCGGTTCCTGTCAGTGTTAGCAACAGTTTGAATAGCATTTGCTCAGATTCCCCTGGGGCTCCACGGTGATTAGTCATGTAGGATATGGGAGAAGGGGCCCTCTGGATTGGAGTTGGGTGCTGCCATTCAGCCTCAGTTTTGCAACCACAGTTGGTAAAAGTCAACTGTTGTTTCTCTGCTGTCCCCGTTTTTCTGATGACTGAGCACTGCTGCAGCCGCATGGAGCTCACAAAACTCCCAGCAGGGCTGTTCAAGAAAGTCATTGTACCTACTCTTCTCCCCCTCCTCCTACAGAAAACTTCAGTAACTGTAAAATGCAGCTTCTTTGTTTCTCCCAGTCTACCACTCAACACTAGGGGTTCTGATCTGTAGTAGCTCTTATGCACAGATCCCACGCTCAGACATGTTGGTGTACAGTTTAGATATTTTTTGTTCAGTTTTAGATGTTCAGCTTATTGTTGTTTTGAGAGGAAAGATCTAGGGATGTCTCTCACTCTGCGATGTTTCTGATGTCACCTCACCTTCTAATTTTATGAAGTCAAAACAACTCTAATTACAAAACCTGGTAAAGATGATCAAAAAAAAAAACTACAGGCCACTGTCTGATGAGTACAGATGCAAAAAAGCCTAAACAAAATTTTAACTAATCTAATATACAATACATTTAAAAGATTATACATCATGATCAAGTGGGGTTTGCTCCAAGAGTGCAAGGATGGTTCAATGTACACAAATTGATTAATGTGATATACCACATAAACAAAACAAAAGATAAATATTATATAATCATATTAATAGATCAGAAAAAGCATTTGACAGAATATAGCATCTACTTATAATTAAAATGTCTAATAAAATTGGTATAAAAGAAAAGTACCTCAACAGAATAAAGGCCATATATAACAAACCCTCATTAGCTAATATTATACTAATTGTGAAAAACTGAAAGTTGTTCTTCTAAAATTAGAAACAAGACAGAAATGCCCACTCCCACCACTCTTATTTAATACAGTATTGGAAGTCATAGCTAGAGCAATCATAAAAGAGAAAAAATAAAAGATTTCTATTTGAGGTATGAAGAATTTATATTGTCAATTTTTGCAGATGACATAATTCTCTATGTAAAACATCTTAAAGACTCCACCTAAAATTATTTTAAAAATTTTTTTAAATAGTTAACTTGCAAGGTACAAAATCAATGTACAAAAATCCATACTGTTGCTGTACACTAAAATGAAATTTTAGAAAAAGACATGAAAATAATTTCATTTGCAATTCCAACAAAAGAATAAAATACCTAGGAATACACTTAATAAAGCATGTAAAGAACCTATACACTGAAAAACAGAAGACATTATTAAAAGAACTTGAAGAAGACACAAAGAAATATAAAGATATTTTATGTTCATGGATTAGAAGACTCAACATAGTTAAAATGGCTATATTTTTCAAAACACTATACAGATTTAATGCAATCCCCATTGAAATCCCAAACACCTTTTTAAAGAAATAGAACAAAATTATCAGGTTTACATAGAAGCACAAAAGTCCCTGAATAGCCAAAGCAATCCTGAAAAAAAAAAGAAATCTGGATATATCACACTGCTTGACTTCAAACTATACTACAAAGTGACAATAATCAAAATGGCATGATATTGGCAGAAAAACAGACACACAGACCAATAAAACAGAATTGAGAGACCAAAAATAATCCTACATATATATATATAGGCAAATAATTTTTGACAAATAAAGCCAAAAATATGCAATGGAGAAAAGGAATCCTCTTCAATAAATGGTGCTGGAAAAACTGGAAAGCCACATGTAAAAGAATAAAACTAGACTGCTTTCTGTCACTATACTCAATATTAACTCAAAAGGATCAAAGACCTAAATATAATACCTGAAACAACAAATTGCATAGAAGAAACTTAGGTAGTAAACTTATGGACCTTGTATTTAGAGAGGATTTCATTAATTAACCTGAAAAACAAGAAAAAATAAAAGCTAAAATAAATAAATGGGGCTACATCAAACTAAAAAGCTTCTGCTCAGTAAAAGAAACCATCAACAAAACAAAGAAGCAACCATCTGAATGTGTTAAGATATTTGCAAACAACACCTAATATGAAAATATATAAGAACTTACAGAACTCTACAACAAAAACAATCCAATTAAAAAATAGGCAGAGAACCTGAACAGACACTTCTCCCAAGAAGACATAAAAGCAGCCAACAGACTTATGAAAAGAAGCTCAATTTCACTATTAGGAACTGAAAAATCAAAATCACAAAGAGAAACCATTAACAGCTGTTGGAATAGCTATTACCAAAAAGACAAATAACAACAAGTTTTGGAGAAATAATGGAGAAAAGGAACCCTTATACATTGCTGGTGGGAATGTCAATGTGGTAAACAGTAGGAGTTTTTTCAAAAAACTCATTAAAATTACCATATGACCCAGCAATCTCTCTTCTTAGTATTCACGCAAAATTTGAAAACATTTATCCGTAAATATATATGCATCCCAGCATTAGTTGCAGCAGTAATCATGGTGGTCAAGACATGGAAACAATCATAGTGCTCTTTGATAGATGATTGGATATAGAAGATGTGGTACATATATACAATGGAATATTACTCAGCCATAAAAAGAGATGAGATACTGCCATTTACAACAATATGAATGGACCTCAAGATAATCAAGCTAAGTGAAATAAGCCAGACATAAAAAGTTGAAAATCATATGATATCACTTATATATGGGATATAAACCTAAAAGCAACAAATGAACAGGATAAACAAACAGAGATTCATAGACAAGGACAATAGACTAGTGGTTATCAGAGGGTAGAGGAGAGGGGTGGGGGAGAGGTAGATGGGGTAAAGGGAGTCAAATATGTAGTGACAGAAAGAAATCTAACTATAGGAGGTGAACACAGAGTGTAAATATATATATGCCTTATTGTTAAAGTATACAGCTAAAACTTATTAGATTTCATTAACCAATATTACAATTAATTAATTAATTAATTAATTAAAAAGAAACTGAAAGCAACAAATGAACAAGACTAACAAACAAAAACTCATACACACAAACAATAGTTTAGTTTTACCAGAGAGAAAACAGGAAGAGTGTAGGCAGATAAGGGTAAAGCGGGTCAAATATATGGTGACAGAAGGAGATTTGACTTTGAGTGGTGAACAGACAATGTAATATGCAGATAATGTATTATTGAATTATACACTTGAAATCTATATAATTTTATTAACTGATGTCACCCCAATAAATTCAATTTTTAAAATACTTAAAAAAAAGTTGAACTCAAAAAAATAATGAAATCTTTTCATCCACAAAAAGATGGATGGACCTAGCGGGTATTGTGCTAAGTGGAATAAGTCAAACAGAGAAAGACAAATGTCATATGATTTCACTTATATGTGAAATCTAGAGAACAGGATAAACAAACAACAGAAAAGCTTGTACAGAGAGCATTTTGATAGTTGATGGATAGGGGGAGTGGGATAATGAGTGAAGTGCAGAGAGGATTAAGAGATAGTCAGAAGTACTGTAGAGATTTGAAGACTTCTTCATTTGTGGCGATCTGGAAGAAGCTCCTTCAGTAGGAGACTGGAGAAAACATAGTAGAGTGAGAGATGTCCCCAGATCTCTCTAGAAACAACAATAAGCTGAATATCTAAAACTCAACAAAGAACACCCAAACTGCACACCAGCACGTCTGAGCATTAGATCTATGCATAAGAGCTACCACAGGTCAGAACCCCAAGTGTTGGGCACTGGACTGGGACAAATAAAGAAACAACCTCTCACAGCTGCCAGAGCTCCTTGCAGGAGGAAGGGGAGGAGTGAAGGTGCAGCGACATCCCTGATCAACCCTGCCTAGAAGTGCCGGGACTTAGCGGCTGGCAACAGGGCCCAGTCAAATGGGCAGAAAGCAGAGAATCAGGAATGAACAGCAGAGAAAAACAGTTTATTTTACTGGTCCCGGTTCCAAAACCGAGGCTGAGCGGCAGCCCCCATACCCCAACTTAGAGGGCTCCACCACCATAATCTCCAACCAAACACCGTGGAGCCTCAGGGGAATCTGAGGGAAAGCTGCCAAGACTGAAGCTACTTCTCACAGCCTCTGGAGCTCCCTGCAGGAGGAGGAGTAGGAAAAAAGGAGCAGCAAGTTCTTGCTGCAAATTCCCTGAACAGCTGAGCCTGGGAGGGATGTGGGCTCCCCGTGGCCAGCTAGCTGCAGGGCCCAGTCATCAGGGCAGAGAGCACAGAAGAGGCTGGCAGAGAAACAACAGTTGATTCTTACTGACTGTGGTTGCAAAACTGAGGCTGAATTGCAGCCCCCAACCCCAACCTACCCAGAGGCCCCCTCCTACCAGATCCTCTGAAACCAAACACCACAGAGTCCCAGGGTAAACTGAGCAAACACTACTTACTGTTAGGGATCCAAGAGGCTTAGATGCCACTGACTTGAAATCAAAGAAAAAACACTTTCTTTGCAACAGGTTAAAGAGAGACATTTATAAAATAAATATTCTTTTTGGAAAAACAGAATATACTTCCATTAATGCTCAGGCAGAAAAAAATAGTCCATTAATCACCATGAACAACCAAGGTGACAAGGCATCTCAGAAAGAAAGAGAAAAATCTCCAGAAAATGAACTTACAGACATAGAAATATGCAACTTAAGTGACAGAGAATTCAGAATGGTACTTCTAAAAAAACTCAGTGAATTTTGAAATGAGTCATACCAACAATTTTGAGAATTGAAAGAACAACTAGATAAGCAGAGGAAGTAGATTGAAATCCTCAAAAAGAACAGAATATCTTCTAGATATGAAAAAAAAAAACACTGCAAGAGCTGAAAAATGAAATAGCAAGCTTGGGAAATAGAGTAGACCAAATGAAGGAAAGGATCAGTGATATCAAAGAGAGATCTATAAATAAATCAGAAGAAAAAAGAGAGAAACCAAAGAATGAAAAATAATAAAAGAGAAATACAAGAACTAGCTGATACCATTAGGAGAGGAAACATAAGAATAATGGGCATTATCAAAGGCAAAGAAAAGGAGCAGGGACTAGAAAGCATTTTCAGACAAATAGTGGATGAGAATTTCCCAAATTTAAGGAATGAACTGGAACTTGGATTCAAGAAGTCAACATAATACCCAATTATCTCAACCCAAAAAGGCCTTCACCAAGACACATTGTATTAAATTATCAAAAATCAATTACAAAGATAAAATTCTCAAAGCAGCCAGAAAAAAGAAAACAAAAACTTATAAAGAAAAACCCATTAAATTATTCTTGGACTTCTCAGCACAGACTTTACAAGCGAGAAAGAAATCAAATCAAATATTTAAACTATTAAGTGAAAGGAACTACCAGCAAAAAATAATGTATCCAGCTAAGCTCTCCTTTAGATATGAAGAAGAAATTAAGACCTTTTCAGGCATACAAAAATTGAGAGAATTCTCCACTACAAAGCCTGCACTGCAGAAAATGCTGAAAGGGGTCAGCATTCCTAAAACAAAATAACAACAACAAAAATACATAATTAGGAGTAAAGTGACAATCAGGCAGATAGAAGCAGAGGAGTGCAATCCTTACTAAGAGAAGGACATTATCAGCTTAAACAATAAGAGGAGATTTGATATAGCAAGATACTATAAACGTTCAGCATATGTAGAAACAAATTGAGATAACAATGACTGAAATGGGAGCATTCGAAGATCCAAATTCGCAAAGGAGAAAGGAGATAAGGCACACACAGAAGAAAATGGACAACTGTACATATATAACTACCTTTTTCATATTTGTAATGGTAACCATGCACCTAGAGTTAGAACTGAAGTAAATAACATAAAACA